>JAQGBX010005085.1:0-14252 GCA_034698745.1 Megaphyllum sjaelandicum | reverse complement strand
CTTCCACCCCCACAAGAGGGATCTTTAACGTGCAGAGATCAAACGGGATCTACACGGGACCTCGGTTTAAACTCTCACCCGAAAGAGCCACCACTTAGAGAATTTTGCACATCCTGAAAATTCTCACAGACCTCGACCAGGGAGCGAACCCCGCTAATTAGGATCGAGAGGCAAGCGCGCAAACCTCTCGACCATCGGCGCCGGTACAAAACATTTTGTGATAAACGTATAAATATATACTTTATTGCAGAATATGTATGCATGAAAATAACATTTGGAACAATTTTCCAGTAAAAATTTATATCATCATATCGATTCATGCACTAAAATACATTTACCTTAATTATATTTAAAAATGTGAATGTTGGCTGAAGTCGTACTCTTATTCGCTGTCATCTGAACATATCATAGGAGCAGTTTCATCGTCGCTGTGATCATAGATTTCATTGGGGGGTTGAAAACCTTTTCTTCGATATTCTTCAGAACTGTTTTTAAGTCCATAAATCAAATACACTGATATACCTGGAAATAATCAAAAAGAATCATTAACCAATCGAGGAAAGAATGAAAATAATTTTGATAGACAACATTTACTTTTTATACCTACATTTTCTATATGTGGGTTTCCTTTCACAACAAATTTTAATAAAAATAATTTCAGAAAAATGCTGACAGTTCGCCTTACATGAATTTCGATTGCGCTATAAAATAACTTGTTTGCCACTATTACATGCATATTTAAACGTCAATTGTAAATTTACTATCCCTTTTAACCATTCTGTTTTTCATGCACATGTATTTTCAAAATAACCGATGCAATATAAAACTCGATAAATACAATGTATAAAGGTCGTATTGAAAACTTTGAAACGGTTTACTTTCTCAAAATTGTCATAGTTTATCGTCTGCAATTTTTTCACAAAACAAATATTGCTCCGTCAAGGGTTGATGACCTTGGTTTATTTGAATTTCCAACAAAGTATTTGTGAAAAAAAAAACTTTACTGAAAAATTCTCATTCAGTTCAATTTTTTTATTCATATTGAACTTTCCATGTGAAAATTTGGAAATTGCAAATCTTGTTTTGCAAAAAACATTGCCAATTTGGGAAAAATATCATTAATTTTTCAAGGTTGTCCAACTCAAGATCATCTCAAATGAGGAAACGAATTGCAGTGGATTGTAGCTAAGGAATACATTTTTCTCACCCATAAACATTTGAGCTTTAAGAATACATGTACTTCAGAAAGGTTGCGATGGTTTCTCTGTGCAACACTGCAATCCTTCATTCTCCTGTAGGTTCAGAACGTCGAAGCACCAACAATTCAATTCAATACCATACAGTCAGCACAAACAGGGGGCTTTTTAACGTTGGCACTATTTCTGCACACGGGGGCTAATCAGCAATGCCATGGGATATGCATGTGCCTATGTCACCTTACTGTAAGTTTGTGCCATGTGGTAGGGGGACATTACTCATGTTAAATTGGACCAGGAGTCCGCATAAAGATGAACTCTAACATCAATTAAATTGAACTTCCCTAAGTTTATAGCTATCCTTAGGTAATCCGTTGTTAGAATCTCTCCTGACAGTTCCACTCCAAATAGTCAACCACTATTTGTTTGTTGCTCGGCAAGGTAAATCTCTAAAAAGTCCCATACTCGCACCTTCACACATAGTGTCCTGTTCCAGAGAATGGAGATTATCAGTTACACAGTTTTTCCTTTGATATTGCCCAGTAACAAAGCTGTTTTGTCCCTTTGGTCTTGTCCATGAAATAGAAATGTTTCAGCGACAAGACCAATTTTAAAAGGATTCCAAATGAGGCAGCGGTTTTCCACTAGAGGACGTAAAAATATCTTATATCCAACATATTTTGTTTTCAGGACAGTCCCAGAACACTCTCTGAACAATCCTTTGGATGTTTATTTTGCCGCACCAGTAATTTTTCATACGTGCGCATTCCAAGACATATCTTCAGTTATGGTGACCCCCAAATATTTCAATGAGGTGACAATTAACTTGTAAGAACACACCTTCCAGATTGTAGTCTGGAACTGACCTAACCCTTTTACTGGATAAACGCACGATCAGACATTTTTTCCTGTAGAGAAACAGATAGAGAATCCAAGTACCTTTGAAGTTTGGGAGATTTACAACCAACTAGGCCCAACACTGGCAACACAGAACGAGGTTTCACATGCTGACTATGTCATACATTGCAGAATTATTGGCAAAAAAATTTTATTGGCAGGAGAGGAATTTTGGGAGATCATAAATTAAAATTAAAAAGATAAGTGACCTAAAACAATTGCGGATCTTTATTACAAATACAGTAGAATCCACCTATAACGATGCCGGATAGAACGATAGGTTGGATATTACGATATAAAAAGCAAAGGAAGTTTGGTTTCCCATAGGAGTACATGTAAAATTTCCGGGTATTGCGATGCTGGTTATAACGATAATCTGTATTTAGCAATGGGGGTTTTGGTATGTTCAATGCTAAATGGGATCGACTATAACGACGAAGGAGGATGTGATGAAGTTTCCCACGCTCTGGAGTCCCTGATCACGCATTCTTTACAGTAATTACGGACCATTTAATTTTCACCAAATTAAACTGTTTGTTAATTAACATTTTTATGTACACTTACATTTGAAAGTTAACAATGTACATTACATTATTAAATTGTCACGCATATACATGTACTGTATGTATGTAAAGAATGTAATACTTATTGGGTCACATTTTTTTAATCCGGGTTTAACGATTTCTGGATATAACGATCAAAATCTGTCGGTCCCTTGAAGATCACTATAAAAGGATTCTACTGTAGATGCATTTCGCACCAGACTACTAAGATATTGAATGCTTTTTTTAAAAAAAATAAACGGGAGTATGTAAAAATTATGAAATTCTTCATTCCATATCATGGAAATTCTTTATCAAATATATGCTAAAGCAGGAATGATTTTAAATGTTCGCATTATATTTGTACAAGATCTGGAACAAATTTAACATACTTTAAATGGAAAACTTCCCTCAATTTTTCTTGCGATGTAACATTGGAACAACAGGCAATTAAATTGAAAGTACAATATTATACCTTTGTACCAAATACTTATAATTATATTTGCAGTATGCTGTAAATAAAAAAAATATTCTTTATATGAAAGAACCCCCTTTTTAGACTTAGTAGTTACTTCGCTTGCAAGTTCTTACAAGTACATGCTAATGCACAAAGAATGGACATCAAATGTTTTAGTTATTTTTAAAACATCGAAATGTGTCCTCAGGGGAGGACATGATGAGTGAAAAGATAAAAGGCTGAAAGAGAAAAACATTAGAAGCAGTCAGAAAGCAGAAATCTAGCGAGTGCATACATGCAAGACTAGCTTGAAGAATAAGCCATCTTCACGGCAGTCTTCAAATGTGACGCTTTGATTGCTTTTGGATGTCATAAACCATCAAGGTTTTCTCATAAAAAGCCAACACTGTCCTCATAAGAGCTCCGTTCCTTGACTACCATTTCCAAGAGCAATATAAATATCAGAGTCAGGTTTATCATTGGCCACTGCATCATCATCAACATAAGCAGCAGCAGCATCCTTCATATAAGATTTCTCCTCATATCAACTGGGCATCAGAGAAGCTGGTTGGTGGCAGGCTGGTGATGCCATCATCAATCACTTTGTCACCGACGTAGCCAGATTCCCCTTCATCAAAAGGTTTTTCTGTCATGATGGCATAGGGTGGTGCAGTGGCTACTTCCAGTTGGGGTACAGCATTGGCGAGTTCAAGCTCAAGACCGGCATTATAGTTAGGGGGTGTTTTTCCTTTCCTAGCATACTCCAAAGTGCTAAACCACATGCCATACAGAAAATAGATGCAAAATCCTGAAAGTGTTCAAAGGCATGCAACATGCATAGTTAGTCAACTGCAAGGCGTTATAAGAAAGTTTGAAATAAGCCATATCATGCAAGACACACAGACAAGCAAGTCCAACTTAGAGAAAAAAAAGTGAAAGAAGATAACATGCAGTTTCAGGTGTTCTGACAAGCAAACAAATGAGAAGCAATGCAATGCTTTTGGCATTAATTCTTTAATCTAGAACGTGTTAAATCCAAGTAATTCATCAATTCGGTAAAATTAAGAGACAGCTAACATTTGACGTGTTAAGTGCAGAAGAATTGCTTTACTGTAAAATACTTGTATTTGTGCAGTAGAGAATAGATTTTCATCACATAGTGACTGTTATATAAATCATCATCCAACACAGACATTTATTTAGGAATTAGGTAATTTTAACTCTTACACATGACACATGGCTACCTTTTGTTCTTTGTTATGGGAATACAAATAAAATAAATATTGAAACAACTTTGAATAAGAACCAATTCAAATGGCGAGACTTATGTAGTTCACAACGCCCTTGACTTTTTTAGAGTGCACCATTGGATCACATTTAAACTTGAATTTGATCACGAGTGTATGCGTATAAAAAAAAGTACTTTACTGATTTTAAGCAGTATTGGACAAAATTTAAGAAAAACGTTCAAACGTTTTGACAAAATCAGGCATCTGGCCACAATTAGCAATGAATGGTAAAGGTAGGCGCACACCTCCCCGCACGGAACGAACCAGAAAAATATATTCATCTCATTAAAGGCAACTAGACATCTCACACCCACCTGCATGAGACGCATCGGGACACGCCGAACAAAAATGCGGATGCGGACGTTGCGGATGGTAGCGCCTACATGTATATGCCTGGACAGTCTAGCACGTGCATTTTTACGAGTCTAATTGGCCAAGACTAAAATGCCGAACCTAGTGTGCGCCCCCATAAAAAATCTGATGCCTACCTTTAGGTTATATTTCCATCATTGCAATATTAATTTTTGAAATGGACAACTTTTTAAAAATTGCTTAAAAAGTATTACAGACTTTACTTCTTATTTGGATTTCATCAATTTACTGTTTTTCAGATATACACTTCTTTATCCATGTACCGATTTTAGTTACGACTCTTGAAAATCTGCAATTTTCTAACACTATTCTTCTCAAAAATAGTGAAATTTCACTCAATCTTCCCGTTTTAAAATTAATAGCAATCAAAGAAAGTAAAAACTCACCAATCGCCATCCACAATGCAAATCGGATCCACGTCATTAAGGACAACATTAACATCAAATGAGTATTCACAAAAAAACTCAATGCTGGAATAAATGGCACCCATGGCACCTAAAATAGTACTCAGTGGTCAGTTATTGTTCATAATCCTTGAAACCTTGTTTGACAAATGAAAGCTCCAACTAACCTTAAATGCAAGTTTCTTTTGGCTGGCTGGCTGTAAGCCAATAAGTATAACGTTCAAAATCGCCAATACACCAAGAATGGTTAGGGCTGAACATGCCCAAGGATTACCAGCGGAGATGTAATCGTAGGTATAAATCAACACAGCATTGAATCCAGTCAGAAATACTCCTACAAATATGTGTTATAAATCCCTTTAGCATTCCACAAAAAAACAAGGTGCGAAAATTCAGCAGAAACACACTTAAGAAGCATAATAATGGGACTGTGACATAATATTCCTAGAGATATTTTGAAAAAGTGAACATGGAAATTCTCCATAAAAAATGTTTGGGAAGTTTGATGATATCTTTGTAAATAGATATTGGTATGCAAAGATTTCACTTGTCATTATTTCTGAACTTACCCATTGATAAAGTAGCCCATGTTACAATTGTGCTAGAGAACTCCGTGGGTAGGGGTTCACGGTCAATGTTAAAAAATCGTCTGTAGATAGGTGGGGGAGTCAAATAAGATCGGTCCCTCTCACTTTTATCCTCATTGATGGCACTGTCTGGCTCATCTGGTTTATACCTAGGAAAATATAAGGTTTTCACTTTATTATTCTTTATTTATAATGCAGTGCATAATAAAAGCTAATATTCAGTCCTTTAAGTTTTATTTGGGTCATACAATGATGGTTGAAAGTCATTTATGGGCATGCACTTGGGCAAAATTGAAAATTCACCCCAAAAAAATTTCCAAATACTTTACAAAATACTAAAAAAAAAATACTAATTAGAAAAATTGGCATTATTATTTTCTATACTGCAAAATTTATACATATATGATAGTTAAAACATTTTCAAAAATCCTAAAAACCACTCAAAAAGTAACCTTTACTTTAACCCTACTAAAAATCACGTGGAAATTTAAAAAAAGTTGTGTTCTGTAACAAATTATTTCATTGAAATTAATTGAAATTCTTGATTTCAAAACGTTTTCATGTTTTTTTTGTTTACAAAAATATCGACGCTTTAAAAGATTGCTTCACAATTTTTTGTGGTTTTGAGTTCAAGAACCTTAAAATGAAATCGTCTTGATGTGCTTTACTTTTGGCGTTCTCGTTTTCAAGGTTGAAAAATATCGTTTTGTTTGTGTTTCAAGATATACCCTTCGCCAAAAAGAAGTTAATAATCAATATTTTTACAAGCAAATTGATAGTAAATAATCGTACCTGAGAATAAGGACTGATGCAGCCACTAACGTGTAAGCAAGCAACGTTCCAATTGACATCATATCTGTAAGTTGTTCGGTATCAAATACCAAAGCCATGGAAGCTAAAATAAAGACGAAAGTAACAGATATCAATGTTATATGCTATGCCAACCTGATTCCTTATTATCGTGGAATTTAAAAAGCATATTATTGAGGATTAACTGAAATTTATTTCTGTCATTAAACATTATTCAAAGAACAAAAATAGATTTCAAATATTTCAAGTTTTGCCTTAAAGTTGTTACTTCTTTAACGTTTCCATAAATTTGAAGTAGCTTTTTCAGTAAAAAAAAGAACAACAAATGTATCGCAAAATTGATCTACAAAATACATGTAACGGCATATTTTCCAACGAAAACAATTCATTTTTCCTTACGTCATGAAGATTTCTTCAAAAAATTAACTTTTTCCTCTACTTCGTTTAAAAACAGATAACATTTATCATTATAAGCTATCGTTAACAAACAATATGTTAATAATCGTTTACAAATTATGCATAATTTCAATAATACTTTTTGCTGTAATTTACCAGTAAATACTCCGGCAATGATAGTGGAAATAAAAGGAGTTTTAAATCGACGATTAATTTTGCTTAAAAAGCGGAAGATGACCCCATCTGAAGACATTGCATACAGTACTCTTGGTAGAGGAAACATGCCCCCAAGCAAACTGAAAAATCAAATTCAAAGACAATTACACAAAACTCAAGGTTGACAATTGTGTAGGCCCTACCTGGATTTAGTCATTTTAAATCCAACTATACCTAGATAAGTATCACAAAAAAAAATATTACAAATATATGCAAGTATCACAAAAATTTGGAAACATATAGTAATTTCATGCAAAGAGCCACTATGTTTACTATTTTTATTTGTTAGAATATGACCTTCCCCTTTCACTAAAAGAATGGACAATGCTGTCTTCCTAACACTTTCGTTGATCAGCAACAAAAATGGCTTTTTAAAGGAAAGTGTAGCTCGTAAAATTCACACTGCTCTGAGTTAATACAATAATCTGCATGAAAATCTCTTGTTCAATCTTGTAATCCTTTCAATTGTAAGTTATTCTGCACTCACCTTGCCGAGAGCCCAAACAGGGCACCTATAGAAACAACCCAGGCTGCGATTGGATAGCCAACTTTCCGAAATGCATACGGGATAGGAACATCTACATCTTGTTCATAATATGGTAACATCAATGTTAGAACAGCAGCTATCCCAGAATATGCCAAAAAGACGATAAAGAGTGACAACACAATGGAGAGTGGAATGTTTCTTTGTGGGTTTATTGCTTCTTCACCTAAACCAAAAAAAAAGAAAAAACTTATGGTAAGTTAATACGTTAAACATAACCACAAGTTACCTCGAGCCCTACCGTTACAATCTACATGACAAAACCCTCAGTTAATTTGCAATTGTTGGGCATTAAAACGCTTCCAATAAAATTTCCAGTAACAGTACAATAATCACTTATTTTTGCAATTTTACTCAACTCGTTAGTCTGACTTAAATTGTATGATGATCCCCCCTGCCACATGGTACTATGTACTGTCTGCAGGGTAAAGAATTTAATGGAATTGGAAATGCACTGTGCTTAAGAGGGCATACATAATTTATGAAAACCTGCATTTTAATCTAATGCCCATATTACTGTGTAACCTATTTACTTCATTATGGATCCCAACCTCACAATTTAGTTAATTTTCCCGTATTTGGGATTTTAACGAGGATGGCCGATTTAATATAGGAACTAACTAAACATTGGAATGGAGGAACTCTGGGAAACCATGAAAAACCACAATCGAGGATAGCCGATTCGGAAATCGAACCTGGGTCTACCGAATGCAAGAAGAGGATCCTATAACCTGTAAGGTTAAGAATAAATGGGTTCCAGGTTCATACCAGTTGTGGCAATGCAGTCAAATCCGACAAAGCCGTAAAAGCACCTGGCTGCACCAGCAATAAGACCTTCCACTCCAAACGGCATAAATCCACCATGGCCAGCATATGATGGAGCCTATGAAAAATAAAACATCGCCTTTTTAGATATCATTCCTACGCAAAAAGGTTTCATACAAAAAACACTATAGAACTTACTACACTGTCTGGAATTTCCCAGTTTGAGAGATCAGCTTTGAAAAGTCCACAAATGATGGCATAGATAACGACCAGAAGGTTGACACAGGTTAACACATTATTCACTTTGGTAGATTCCTTCACACCAAATGCAAGCATAACTGAAATTATATAAAAATACCATTACAGAAACGTTCAATTTTTACACATATTTTAAAGTACCATTCCATATGTCCATCACTCGAAAATTTAGGAGATATACTCCCAATTTTAGGAAAGGATGAGAAACTTTCATATATTGATAAATATGTGAGAAAATGGGAGCATGGGAAAGTGCAGGGTTTAACACCTACCTGTTGAATCCTAGCAATAATGATGTCTATAGAGCCAAAGTTCTAATTTGATTTTACTGTGGGAAAACATGGGTATACAGCTATATTTCAGAAATTTCTCTAACTTAATGGATAAGTTTTCTGGGTCAAACTTGCCCGTAATATTCAAATTTATAAAAAATAAAAATTGTCCCATGATCCTTATATTGTAACATTTCTCATTTTTTTTTTTGCAAAAATTCAAAACAAACTGCCCAGGTTCCCATCGTGCCCAAGGTGTCCATTGCCAACAGAATCTATTTTCTAGATTATTTTTGTTACTATAAAAAAAACGAAAAATGTCACAGCAATTCTGATAAGCCAAAATAAAGAAATAAGATATGTTTAACGTTGATCATGGCGGTAATATTCCACAATTCTAAAAACGATAACCTAGAAAACCTAAATCATCGAATTATGTGTCATTTTTCGTTTATTTTTTATTGTAACAAATTTAAAAACATTTGTAGACCAGGTTGCAGAGGATTTTCATCATGCCCAACATGCCCATCGTCCATTGAATCTATTTTCAAAGTTAATTAATTTTTACAAAAAATGAGAAATATCGCAAAAATTTAAATGGATCATGAGAAAAAATTTATTTTTTTAAAAATTATGAAAATTATGGGCATGATTTACTCAAAAGGCTGACCTTCGTTGGCAATTTGAGAACACCGCCTTAACACAAGATATTAAAGGAATTAAGGAATAAAAGACAACATTTATGCATGCATACACCATTTTCAATAACTAAAAAATAAAACTAAAGTTTGAAAATAAATCAAAATTCAGAAAATTGAGTACATTTTTTGGGAACCACAATTACATTATGACTACAAATATTTTTATGCAAATAACGAAAACAGAAAATAATACTTACGAGCAAGTAGGAAAGTAATGCCAAATGCAAAAAAATCTGCATATTCCGCGAGAAAATTTACATTTATAGGCATGGTCCTTTGAAAGGCCTCCTGCATGCGATTATCAATTAAGGAATCAAAATAACCGCTGTAACCTCTGGCTACACTCGCAGTGCCTAAAATTAGTTATTACAACATGAGATAATGAACAAATTCAAAGACCATGAGTTATCATGTGAATTTCTTACCAATGACATACTCTAAAACCAAATTCCATCCAATGATGAATGCGATGAATTCCCCTACGGTGACATAGCTGTAGACGTATGCAGATCCAGCTCGAGGTACACGAGATCCAAATTCTGCATAACACAAACCTAGTGATGCAAGAATAAAAAACAGTTTTAAGCCAAAAAAGATGCCATCAAAACACTGCCATTAACCCCCAAAGAAAAAGTATACCAAAACGAACGTGCAAAATGATAAAATTACTAGTTTTCCATCAAGATCCATCATAAAGCAGCCTCTGCATTTTCTAATATTTTTAAGGGCAACAAACGTTATTAATGCAATGTGTCTGCCGTTAATATGAAGATAACTGACGTCAAATTATAATGTGTATATTTACTATATAATAATCGTTCCATGAGGCAATCTGAAGTAATTTCAAAATACAATGTACTTTTGAAGCGTGTCATTAAAATTTCGCCATTGCATTACAAGAAAATTTTTGTCACATGTGATGCAGTCATTTTTGGTGTCGACTGTCTAAAAATGATGTCTTATTTGTAAACTGTCGAATGTCTTATTTGTAAAAAAGAACAATAACGCTTTTATAATCATATTTTGAAACCTGGATCTTTGGAACATCATTTTGAAACGTTTTTAATTTCCATATACGATAAATAGCCTATGTTTTACAAAATGCTGGAGCACAGCACATGAACGAGCCTAGCAAATTGAATTGAAAAAATTGCTGTAATTTGAACCACGTAAACGATAATAAAATCTGGTATACTTCACCTGCAAACATTGAAGCCACGGCAGCAATGAAGAAGGAAATGACAATTGCTGGCCCTGCATTCTCTCTGGCAACCTCACCAGCAAGTACATAAATTCCAAGACCTAGTGTGCTTCCAATTCCTACACATGCATTACCATAAAACCAATTTTTAATATAAAAACTACAATATTAAATAGTAATGTAATAGTAGATATAAAAAGTTAGTACAATTCGAAGGGAACATTAACACTCAAAAAACCATAGCATTATAGTAGAACATTTATTTCCCATTAGTTACACTATTTCCAAATTAGTGAATGCATTATTGATTGCTTACAGTTCCTCAGTTTAAATGAAGCTAGACTCGTAATCTTTACCATTAATAATTTAAATACCTGATTTTAAACTTATGATCTGTCATTGACATGTGAATTGGCCATTTTTTGCACATTTATAATCAATCCACAAACTATCTCAGCCATGTTAGACACTGATATAATTTCATTTATCATGTAAAATACGCAGATGAAATTAAAGTATTTCAAGATCATCTGATTAACTTATTGCAGATATTTACATCATTGATGTATAAAATTACATCATCAAAGCGTGCATTCCGTCAAATGCAATGTTCATGCAATGCCCTGTATCAGGCACATCAAAGGTCGAGGATAGTGTTCCACATAACCCTGATATTGATCCTCAAAGTTGGCGAACAATTTTCCGGAAGAACTGGTTCAATAGCAGTGATAATAAATGTGTTTTAGGAGGATTCTGTAACATTTGATTGGAGTAATGTGAAACGATTAATGTGTTTGTGCCAACTTTAGGTGAAATATGTGCAATCTAAATATTCTGCTCCAAAAAGTGCGGTAACTGAAGACCTCGACAATATAAAAAATTCCAATACAAAATATTCGGATGTTACTGTTGTTGCTTTTCTTTTCCATACATAAATGCTGCTCAATTAATTCAAAACAAACTTTTAAAATTACGTTTTAGAATTATTTTGGAACAGTCAAACATTACTATTGCAAAGATTCGATATGAGAGAAAGAGAAACCGCATCGATAGTTAGATAAATTAGTATAATTTAGTTTAGGAATACTTTTATACCATTATAGAGACACTTCAGTGTACATTCGATATCTACAGCAGAGATAATCTGGACAATTTTAATGAGGGGAAAGCCCTGAATTTGCCATAGATTAAAATCAAGGTCGAAATTTCAATTATTGACTACTTTTTTATTGGACATGGTAAACGTTAAATTGGCATTTATATAGCAATACCTCTGCAAATGAGCTGGTAACTATAGAGCAAACAATATCTTTTTCTTGGCAAATTTCTTGCGTGCAAAAATGCATTCTTTAGGAGGCAAATTTCTTGCGTGCAAAAATGCATTCTTTAGGAGGAAAATTAGAGTTGCTGGACACCAGTGATTAATGTGGATTAATAATGACGTAGGGCCTACAGTATCAATCCAATTTTTGAAGTTACCAATGCTAACTGCATGCAATTGTCGCATTTTTTTGGAAATGATGATAGTCCCTATTTCGTATTTAAAGGAGGCATTATAACTTCCAGACATAATTTCTCCCTTGAGGTATGACTCGTCTGCCAAAGGTTGTAAATTTGTATAAATTTTCGACCTTTTCTTTGCTTCATTAAATTTCTTAGTCCCTTAGACGAGTCATAGGTCAAGGGGGGAAATAAAAGCTGAAAGTTATAATCATTCCTTAAAACAAAAGTGTGTACCTACAAATTGAAAAACTAGTTCAATTCAATTCAACTCAGTACCCTACTACAGTAAATGAATACCATGTGGTAGGGAGGAAGTGTAATCCATCAACCCAAATTATTCGGTAGTTGCCACCACATTAGTGTGGACCCCAACATCATTGCAAAATTGAATTTCGTGAAGCTTAAAGCTATCCATTGGAAGAGAGTTCCAACGTTTAATGGCATACAAGGAATAAGACCAATAGAATGGATCCGAATGGGCTCGGAGTTCCATAAGTGGACTGGTAAGACAGGTTCTGCCACCTCGGTGGTTACGTTTAAAGATTCCCTCCACCATACTTGCATTACCAGACAAATTAAATTTTTCAAAATGGCCCATGGTATAATCGAAGAAATAGCAAAACGTTTTTGTAAACCCAAGAGCATGTGAAAGAAACAATATCACTTACCCAGTGCAGTAAGATCTATAATAGTGAGGCATCTTTTTAGATTCGATGAACCAACATTTGGGATAGTTTTTTTGCGAGAAAGCTTTTCAAACAATGATCCTAAAACGTTCATTGTGCACCGTTGAAACTGTCAATGTGTACAAGACCTAGTTGGAGTATATCTAGAAGAAAAAAAATGGGATCACTATTAAAAATCAACTAAATTAGTTGCAGAAAGTTGGTTTTTTTCAGAGAAAACTAGGACCAACATTACAATTATTATTAAATGTTGATTTCTTAAAGCTCACCTTAACACTCCGAGACAATGATTAACTGGTTTCCTTACTTGCATGTACTGAGAAAGATTTCCGCAAACTGCAACAGTGATGGAAAAACTCGGAATGAAGTATCTGATGTAATAAGTGATGAGCACAAAGTAATGCAGTGACTAGTTCTGATTTATGATAAAACTTTTATGATAAGATAACAGCTGTGACAGCTGTGACCAGTATGTCCGGGACATTCTTAAGATTAAATAAAATCATATCGCGAGCATTGGCATGCTTCATCTGAAGGCAGTTCATTATCGGTATTGCATAAATCACTGCAAAAGAGGAGGTAGGTTGTATATCAGTCCAAATCTAATATCAAACTGATTGTCACATTGTCACAGCATCTGGTGAAAGTTCATGCAGTGATTTATTTGAGTTCAAAAATAGGTTTAAAATTCACCTAAAATTAAAACCGATTAATTGTAATGGAATAAAATGGTTTCTTTCAAGAGCTAGTCAGGGGCCATTCAAAAAAGACGTCCGCAAAATTATCAAAAAATTGGACCTCCCCTACCCCCTGTCCGCACTCTGTCCGGTCAACCAATGACCACCCCCCTTGGGTTGTCCGAAAGAGTTTAGAAATTTTTTACAATTGTTCCGTAAATAAAAATACATCACCATTAGAAAAATGTATTCATACACCCAGATGAGAAATTTCAAATTCAGATGTCAGCCATTCTGATAAGTTTTGTATAATTAAAATTTCAGCATTATCTATTATTTTCTCAGTTTCGATAATTTCCTCTGTTTATATGATTTTATGCTGCATAGTTTGTATTTGGTATCGGTGATCATCCTGTAAATGTTTATGCTTTTTATGAATTTTCTTATGATTGGTTACAGCTGTCTTTGTGTCAAAGTTA
>JAQGBX010005084.1:0-14254 GCA_034698745.1 Megaphyllum sjaelandicum | reverse complement strand
CACCAACTCCTTCTTAAGCCAGAAATGCCATTAGATTAACCAATGGCGCTCTTGCTAATTTTTGAGGCAAATTCAAACAATGTCCTCGTACGAGGACGGCAGGTCTCAGGAGGCTATAGCAGACGTAAAATTTAGCCCCATGATCTCATTTAAAATAATTACGCTTCCTACGTTGTAATCGTTCGCTAAAAGTCTGAGCAAATTAAAGAACAAATTTCATATGTTCCCTGCTGTCTAAGAATTTAATCAAACCCAAATTGTTTGACATTTGGCGACGTGCATTCTGAAAAAGCTTAAAGAATTTTTAGGCTTAGCGATTAATTTTGCGACGGCCCTGTTTATGCACGCAAAGCATGAATCTTTCCCACGTTCGGCAATTCATTATGGAAATGAACTTGACTAGGTGACTTTGTAAATCAAAAGTTTTCGTTTTTTCAGCCAAAATCTTGAAAACATCACGTGGAAGATGGGTTATCGCAATGTCGGGCTTAACTCTGCATATTGAAGGAACAAAATGAGCGGAAATTTAATTTTTGTTATTCCTTGAAGGGTGTGCAATTTTTTCCAAGCCAGTTTATTTAAGTACACTGTATATAAGATATCAAATTCTGCTCTTAACGCTGAAAGATATCTTTTGCATAAGTACACAAGGTTTATTATTTTATTTCCATAAGGAAATGATTACAATTTAACGATGGTGAAATACATTAATGAATTAAATGTTGATCAATAGACATGCTCGACGATCCATTTATTAGAAAAGTCTCTAAAGAGGTAACTTTTTTATTCTTTTTTATTTTTTGAGAACGCTGCATAATGTAGGTGAAACCCAATTTAAAATGTGTATTTGGTGTACGTAATATCATATAGACAAGGTTTAAAAAAAATAATTGGGGCGATTTATAAAATTTTTCATTATTTGCTACTTTCAATTTTAGAAATAATTCCGAAATTGGAAAATTTGTTATGAAATAACTAAATAATGCATGTGCATTTTACTAAGCTGAAGCAATACAGTTACAGTGAAATGATTTACATGTACAAGTAGTTCGCATAACATGTTTATGCGCCTATAAATTTTTCTCTTCATATTTTTCATGATTCAAATGCGTAAGCGACTACGTAGTTAAGGTGGTTTGTCACAACAAAAAGTTGGGAAAAAAGTATTTTATATACTCGCAAATGTGATAAAAAAAGTGGGGCGAAAGCGCGTTTGAAGCATTGCCAAAGATGTAACGCTGTAATTGCGGTCTTCCAAGAGCTTGAAATGAGCGAAAGTGACGTTGACAGCCTCCTCCAAATCGATTTATTCACAGAAAAATGCCATACAAGGAAATAATAACGTCCGCTAAAAATAGAAAAAAAATATTGTAAACTAAATAGGCGACATGTTGAATTTTGGGGATTGTTATCGTCATTTGGATTGACGACGGAGAGGTTTTGTCGTCATTATGAGTGGTATTTTTCTTGCTGCAACTTTGTTTTATTATGGTCTGTCGTAAATGAAATGTGCGAGGTGTTCTGCTTATTGACACGTAGTATCAAAGAATCCATGGTTGACAGTCTTTCCAATCGAGTTTATACTATTTCCCTGCAGAGATTAAGACACGACTGCATGGAATTAAGTGTATTACTTATGCAAACCTACGAAATGTAAGGAAATTGTTGATGTAACAGGTAATTGAAATGCACGTCGAGACCGATCAAAACTATAGCTGGCCTCAAGATAGTTTAAGCTCAATGAAAGTTTGTCATAACGGAACATTACGACTGCACTTGTGACAATCGAATCGGTAGCTTCAACTCAAACTTCAGTAAGAATATATTGTATCTTTGGGTTTTTTAATTGGGAAAATTTTATATATACTAAACGAGTTGTTTTTTTTAAAATGGCGGTGTCTAACGAGAAATTTTCAGATCATTCTTAATTTAGTTGAAAAACAAGTTGAATTCTATCATCGAAAATTAAATTATAATTTAGGTTATAATATGAACAGTAGTTCATATTGCCACAGTGTATATCGCATCCCTACCTAAGAAGTGTAGATGTACAATCTATAGGTCGATTTGAGACCACCTTCTGTACTATCATGCTATACATGTACTGTATGTACTGTACGTGTAACTTGTATGTTCTTCGTGCTTTTTCTTCGTCCCCCATAAAACATTGTTCAGCCATAGAGGATATTTCCTCGCCATCTGCTGGCTCATTATGTTTGGAGAACATCGTTTTAAACTCCATTCTTTTTCACTTATGGCCAGCTATAAAAAATAAACTTCGCTTGTCGGCGCAAAGCTGTATTACCATTTATGAAGTTGTAGAAACGAGAACCTTTCTCGAGTTACGATCCGATGTGGTCTTGTAACCTCCCTGCTGCCACGTGCACATCCAGATTAATGGATGCAATGCTCAGCTTAATGGTTGACCCTTCTTTTCCCTTCCCTATAAAGGGGACTGGTGGAAAGCAAACCAAGGGACAGTGGTCGGTCACCAAACGCTGACCATTGGCTATCAATCGCCGCCATGGCCTCGCTCTGTCTTTAACTCGGAACGAGTCTCAAACGTCCACTTGACCAATGATGTACGAGCCCGTTAAATCAGGGTAGCCTCTGTGTGCAGATAATCTATACTTTTTGACTACTTTATGTTTTTTGGTAGCCATTTTTGGTATATGGCAGCGGCTTGAGCACTTTTTGCGTGTTCTCTTAAAGAAAAGCCTCCTTGCCAACTGATGCCAAATAAACTGTTCCTATGTCATTAGCAGTAATGCTAGCTTTCACGCTGCAGACCAAAATACGTGTATCTTAAAGCGATATTTTCACGAAATGACATGTTTTTGCCCACAATGAATCCAGCAAAGTACGCTTTTTGATTCAAATTATACTATGGTAGATTCATCGGTAATTGATATTGCCGCGCAGATTACAATATGATAACATTTGCGTTATATGTATCGCTTACAAAGATTTGGGGATGGCGTAGAATATACCAGTTACCAGCAGCGTGAAGCATGCTTTTCATTCATGGAAAAAAAGAGCAAAACTCATAATATGGTATTATATCGGTGAAACAACAATATTCGCTAGTGGTTGATATCCATGGAAACGTACTTGTGACTAAATGGCGACCAGTAAATCGATGGTGTGTCTGTAGAAAGTAATCGAATTTGAAACAAATGTTATCAGTTTAATATCTGTTGTGGCATTAGTTTGGCGCTTGCAGATGTTTAAGGGTGCGTTTTCCAAAACGCGGGGCTCTCCACCCTCCTCCTTATATAAAATGCGATTTTTCGCGCGTTCATGGCACCCACTTCCTGCATTATATATCTTAAATGTTTGTACTTGATCCGCTGTTACGCTTTCGCCTTCAGTTTCGTTTTTACTGCTTGCTGGACGCGCTGATAGGGGCCAACTTTTGATATTATTGCGTCTTTTTTGTGCCATTGCCGCGCGATATATTACCCAGCCAATAAAATCTGCAGATGCTGCTGTTCCCACTGCCCCCAAGTCAGAGTCGGAGATAAATCTCGATGTGCGGAAATGGCATTGCCAAGATTATGCTTGACAACTGGACCTACATGGCGTTAAATATAGGGGGAAACTGGCCAGCCATCCATCCCGAATGATAAGAGTTCCTAAAATATTGTCATGGACTCAAGGGGTGAGGATGATTTTATGAAAGCTTAGGAAGGGACCGAGTATGGCCGTACTGCGGAAAAATGTTATACCAATTTGTAACATCATCTTGTACTTCGATGAGATGGAAGTACCCTGTACGGTTCTTTTGCCTAAGTACAATTTATCTACGTTTATTTCTGTATTAGAAATGCATTTGAGGGTGATGAATACATCAAGTGGAACTTAATTTTTAAATTTCTAAAAAAGCGTTGTGCCCCTGCATGAAAGTTTCATGTAGGAAGATTTTGAATAGCAAATTTTACGTTCTTTGTTTGTCTGATGGTAACTTTTTATTCGATCGCCTTTTTATAGTAAAAGTAACGATATATTCGGCAAAAAATAGCACGTTATTGCCAATTACAAATCCAGATGCGGGCATGGTATTGGATCTCGATCGGCCTGGAACTTGGTTACGCCTTTCCCAAGGAGCAGAACAGCGATATTGTCATCTGAAAACCCGGTAAATAATAGCTGGAGAGCCGTCGAGGCAATTATACGCCCGGCCTGAAGTGCCTAAAATGGCTTGTGAGGGTAATGCTACTATAGAGAAAAAGAGCTCCAATTGAAAGATGCATCTCTGTAATTTACATCGAGTATGTATTTTTTACCATATTCTGTAAACCGTTTTATCCTTTTTTCTGATAACGATTCTCTCCTCGTTAACGTTCGCGTCTCATTTCCATATGGAACGAAGAACCCCTGTTCCTGGGCACCTCCATCTTCCGGGCAGCATGCGCACTGATACTTACAGGTGGCTGTGTAATTATGAAGAACACTGCAGTATGCCCTACCATCCACTCTGGCGAACGAATTCTGGGTTGAATATGCATGATTTCATGTTATTATAAACTGTCCAGTTTTCTAGACATCTTTCAAAACATTCTTATATAAATATAAAATTTAATTTCAAACTAGGCTTTGGTTATGTTCCCCATCTAATTTTTTCTTTCTACTTGTCACGAACATGTAAATTATTGAAATCGCATGCAGGTAATTTTGAACGAATTTTGACGCGTAACATTTTCTTTGGAATTAGCCTAGCACGTTGTTTTATCGCGATATTGTTTTATACATTCACATTTTAAATACATTTTCAAATTCCATAACAACAGTGGATTATCAATCTATAAACCAGCATCGTTAGTGTTTGCTGTTTTTTTTTTAAAATACGTAGAGCAAGTTTTTCTTGCCTACTGCAAGAATGCCCTGCTTTATCACAAGTTCGTGACACCTTTTGAGCTCAACATAGAGAGGTTAGACAGAATGCATTGCGACTTCGCAATCGTCTTCTCCCTATCTTTGATACTAATCACATTTTCGATTCAGGAAATCGGTTAACCTGCCATACGATACTGGTAATGAATAGGCAGCTTAATGTAGACACTGGTTCCTTTGAGAATTTACTTATTTCCAGTTCTTTTATTTCGGTCGTCGAGTGCCTTCTGTCGGTGGGTGAAATTTTGAATCCTCCGTGCATCGCTTTTCTCTTGCCAACGGAGAAAAAAATCTACTGTGTATTATAACACTTTAATGATCATTTTGAGAAATTTTCGCCGCGAGCCTACGTGCAATTTTTTTCACCAATATGAAATTGTTATCTTAAGACAAGTAATCTGATGAAACGGGTTTCTTCGAAAGGCAATGAATCTTGACCGAAGTCTTCTTTTATCTAAATGAAAGCCCGGAAATTAAAAAGTCCAAGCGTTCCTCGCCGAAAATGTGAAAGAATTCACGAAAAGAGCAAAGGAGTTTATAAAGATGAAAGATCATAGCAATGCATTGCTCAAATGTCTTCGAACTTGTAAAGCAGTACGTTTAAAAGTTAAAGCTAAATTTGAAACATTTCTCACGCGAAAAATAATAAAATTTTGCAAAACTTTTTTATGAAAAAATGGCGCAATCAAAATAGTGCTATTGGATTTAGGTAACACACTAAAACTTGAGAAACTCAATAGATATACGAAAGCAATATGCAGTGTGTTCGATTCGTAGCAAAGCAATGTAGTGCTTTGAATTTTACGTTCGCATCTTGCAAGAGCTATATCCTGTACACACGTTATAATCCTATTATAGAACATTGTTTATTTTGGTCATCGACCCTACTGCTGTAATGTAAGAAACCTTAAGAAATAATGGCCAGAGTTACAGTTGTGAACGTATTTGCTAATGCAGATTTGTTTTGATAAATGGAAATAATTTAATAAGACAGTTATTGCAAACTTCCCATAAAAAATCTCTGTTCACTCTTCACTGTTCAATTCGACCTATAACCTTACAGCCATCGTACAAAGCTTCTTTATAGTAGGACTATCCTTTGTAAGACCATTCTAACGTATTATTATAGGAAAAAATCCCTAATAGAATGCGTCTGAATGTCTTACAGTAGATAAACTGGTAATTTTCTGGCAACCCTATGCTGTACCGTTTCTAATTCCTAGACTGTAGATTCCAAATGTAGATTCAAAATTAGCTAATATTATTCCAGAAAAGGTAGAACCATTGACATCCAACCGCCATACATTTTTTGGACAATTTAAGTTCTAGCGAAAAAAATTTTACACGCTGATTTACCAAACAAATGATTTTCTTGATGTGTAAATGTATATTCCAAAAAACATCATTGATGCATGGTGAGACTCGAGTATTTCAGATGTTAGAATGTTAGTTTTGAGGTGATAAATTTCAGATTTTAATCTTGAACTGGTCTACCCATGGAAAAATTTGAAAATAAGAAATCTAGCGTTGAAACGTACTGAAATATAAATCTATTACAAACGTATTTCAGTTTTTTTTTGATATTGCGTTAGGCTACACTAACGGGCTCATGAGTTACATTCTCCCTCACCATTTCCATTTGGCCCCACCCGAACTGTTTTCACGCACTATTCGGTACATTCGTTATGTTGCTAGTTGTTTCTGGTAGATGGAGCCAACCATTCAGCAGGACAGATCGCTTCCATGGCTTCTTCCAAAAAACGTTGATTGCACTACTTTTGAGCCTTCGTCCTGCTACTGGTTGATTAAAGCTGGGGAAGCTGGCACAGGGGCGAACGAGCGGCGGGTGTTCTAAGTCGACGTTTATTGGCACGTGGGAACACAGACCTGCAAGCAATTTCACGCTTGCTTGACTCGCAAAGACGAGAATATATCATTATTATTTTTCCTCGCCCAACGCGCTGCGACCTGCCCCGCGTGCTTCTGCAATAAGACTCGCTGCCATTTCTAGAGGGACATTAACTGCACTGAAACGAAGGTTTATGAAGCGGGGCCAGGAAACCCTCTACAACCACCCCCCGTTAACCCCGTCCTTGGTGACTTCCGTCATTAGTGACTCGCGGAGGTATTTCGTAATTGGGTTACGGTTACCGTTCACGCCATTTTAACCACAGACAATGCTTTGGCTGGCAATCACCGATAGCACTCGTGCCTGTATGGATTGCCATCGTTCAGGGGCTACGAAGATTTGGCACGTTCTGTGCCTGTAACCGGGTTTGTTTTACTGACTCATACCATACGGAAAATGTAAGCCCTTTTTCTGAAACTGAAAACCTCTAAAATTAACTCCTGTTATCACAATGTTACAACATTTTTTCAGTTATAAATTTTTCTTAAGCTTTTCTGATTTTTTTTTACTATGTTTTTTTTTTTTTTTTTTTTTTTTTTTTTTTTTAAAGTCTAATGTCTTTAAAAGTAAAATTAGTTGTCATGCCAATCCGTTATAATCCAATCTCATGTTAATTATAGAAACAGGTTTACATTACATGTAGTAATCGGTAATTCTTTCTTATGACAAGTATAAAATACTGTATTTTGTTAGCTTCATTCTGGTGATTATCAGATTCTACCAGATTCACTTACAGTATGGTGTGATTAATTTATGCATCGTTAAAGTAAACATAGGTGACTATAGCGTTATCTTTTTCTCACATCTTGATTGTTTCTACATATGCTAACATAGAATAAGTTAGAAACAAAGTCGGATGAACGCTAGTGTCTGTGCATTAAGATGTCAGACCATGGCCGACTTAATTTGGCTCGTGTAACCCACTTGTATGCGAGATTTCCATTAATCATAATTTTATCAAAAGTAAAACAACATGTACAAGGATACATTATTTATGGGTTTTCATAATTCCACCACCTCCGATTTTTGTCTAGGTTCCGCAAAGTATCATTGCGAATTTGTGATTCTGAATTGGGCCATGCATGTATAGGTCAAAGCGTCAAGCGGAACTGTATGAATTTGACCTACATGGTCCAATTCAGGATCACAAATTCGCAATGATACATTGATTCTAGACGAACATGTTGGAATTAAGAAAAACTATAAATAGTGCATCATTGCACATGTTGTTGTACTTTTGGTAAACTCGATACTAGTTTCGATGGGAAACTACTTACCAAAAACATTGAATATCGTTGGTTCAATAATGACTTTAAAGCTTTTTAAATACTTACAGAAAGCCAAAATATAATCGTGTATTAACTTATTCAATTTAAGTTAATTTATAAATTGAGTTTTAAACGAACGGCACATTGATACCCTGTTCTCAACCTCCCAAATCGATTTGCTTATAACACTTTGTTCTCTTAGAAACTTATTTTGAGATTTCACTTACTGTTATGGGTCTAAGGTCACGAAATAATGGGTGGTTGAGGGGTCTTGCTCTTTAAGGGGAGCCAGCTTATTAATAATCAGGTTGCATCTAACTCGGTCGCTTTGAGTTTTCTTGATGCTTATTGACAAAAGAAGAGAAATGTGAAATCGTCCAGGGTAGCTCGGGTAGACACGTTGTCAGACCCATCATAAAATGAGCCATCAAATAATTACAACTCTAATTGAGTTAGCGTTACGTGCCTGCTTGCGAAAAAAAATCAATACCTCCCTTTTTCGGTTTTTTCACTCTTCCAGCATGGTGTCGCTCGAGTGCATTAGTGAATAAGATTAAGGAAGCCTAATTATATTTGCGATTTCGCATTTCGTGAAATGTACGCCATCTAAGAATTAGGAACTTTTGCTTAAGCTTACTTTGCCAGAATTCGATCGGATAATTGCAACGTTTAAGCTCAGTTTTTATGAATAATCAATGGTTTTAACTATATATACGTTTGGCTGAAAGGAGAAATTCTCGTCCCAGTCATGGGGATTTTCGTACCTATCTCAAGAACCACGCATTTTCGCTGGATTTATTTTGTTGGAACCTCGTTGTAATCTCTCGCATCTTTCGTTTCGATTTTGTGGAATCCCGTCAAATCTCTTTCCACTTGTTTAGGTCCTGGTAAAGCCTACAACTCTTCATTTGGAATCACGCTAGTCACGTGTACTTCATGCTTCCCTTTTAATCGAAAAAAACCTGTTCGAAATTGGGAATTGTCTCCAACCCCGTCAATTAACCTCCCGTGCATTTTTGCGAAATCGCTTTCCACAAAGGCTTGAAATCTCATTTCTATCTTCGCTCTTTGTAAACTGTTTTCATAATAATTTAAAAATTCAACGTGACATATTGAATCCTATTTCATTCTTTGGAAAATCAGTCCCACTTTCTCGGTGCCATTTGCTTAAGACCACTTGGAACCTGTCCTCCAACTCGTGTAAGTTCGTAAATTCCAGTCCGAGCTTCGTAAAATCACGAATAAATCGAGTGGAATTGCACCCAAACTTCGTGATGTTTTCACCGAATCTCGTGGATTCTCGTCCGGTTGAAATAGCCCCATGCCTTTCCCCTTTTCCCCCACGCCTTTCATCCACTCTCGCCTATCCCTTTTCCCTTAACCCAAAAGCCCTGCTCACTTTCTCAATCCATTTTCCATTTTCAATTTCGCTTCAATTTCCGATTTTCTCGTTCGATTGCCTCTTTTGCTCCGATCGCGATCCGTTGGTCGTTGCTCGTTTCCACGTTACAAAACTATGAGCGGCTTCTTTGACTTTAGAGCCTACCTTATTTATGAAGTGAAATTGCCGGCACGCGTTTAGCGTTGTTGACAATTTCATGCAGAATAACAATCCATAAAAGTGTGATGACTATTACTGTTGCTTGGTTTGCCGAGATGAGTAGGAGCGAGAAGTTTTACCCCGAGCTATCGTTATATCCCCCTGCTTCTGAGGAACTTCCATGCACGACGTCTGCAAAAAAAGGAAAACTATACACGATGAAAACTGTTATGACTCTTTAGACCTGTATAAATATATATACTTTTAATGTTACTAATTCCCGAATAATGTTCCGGACATTCAAATGAACGATGAAATCCAGTTGTCATAAGCGCAACGATTCATGTCTTTTTACTTTTAAACATTTGTTTTAATTTTGATTTGTTTCAACATTGGCAATCCTGGAATTGTTTTACTATAGAAAAATGGTCTCGTTACTCTCTTTAAAATTGAAATGTTGCTGCTTATACCACCAACTTATATTTATAAAATAAGATTTTAGATGATACCATTTTTTTGATAAAAACATTTATGCAGATAAAAAGTTAATCCAACTTTCCAAATAGTAGCCACGGGGTGCAATTTTTATTTGTCTGATAACGATTAAAATTTATTTTCATGGCAATGACTGTTCAAGTTTCCATCTTTAATTTCAAAAATTAAAATATGTGGCAAAGTTAAATCTTGGCCATTCTTTTACAGTACTAGCAGCTATTTTAAATTCATAAAGTCATAAATAACCGGTTTAAACATTTATTGTATGATATTAATTTTTAACATATGCAGGAAATCAAAAACGAATAAAATGTGGCTCGAGTCCTCTCATATTTGTTCCACCAAGTGTAAAATTGCCAACGAGATCCTCCCTCGCATTAAAAAAAAGCAGTGCAAATCCTACTTAAAGCCCGCTTAAAAATGAAAAGTGAAAATGACCATGCAGGTGAAAAAATGGTGCATGGATGCTTGGTCTTGTCGAAAAATGAAGTTCATCTTCCCCTCCTATCTGCGTAATCATTTTATGGATGACCCTTTGCCTCGCGCCCCATCTCAAAATGTGAGGGGAATAATGGGTGGGAATTCATTTGCCTGTTCTATAAATAAGCTTAGCTGTTTGAGTTTGGCCCTACAGCGCCGCCTCTCCCGGGAGTCCCTTTTGTTTCAGATTAAATTCTCACCTCGCGATAAGCGAAGTGTTTTAAAGCGCGTAATTGCTATTCTTTACGGTCGTTATTACGACGGGAGGAAAGACGAACCGAGATCTCCCAGATTAGCATCGCCATATTTTCGGCAACTGGATGGTTATTAGGCCACTAAAAGGCGTATCTCAGGAGCGCCGTCTCTGAGGATCTGCGAGCTAGATCGTGCTGGTCTGCGGTCGGAGGTGGGAAAGATCTTGGTGAACGACGCGATAAAGCATAGTGCTTGGCTTGTCTTGAGAAAATGGCGGCTTTTGACTGCTATGAAGTTTTGACCTTTTCCAAAATGATTTACTGTCCTGCCATAAATTTATAATAATGCACCTACTACATATGTCTTTACAGTGATCGAATCCCTATGGCCTCTAAGAAATTTCCGGATGGCCTATCTTACCGAATCCATACCTGCATGGATCCCGGGACAACGAAATCGTCCAGAAGTTTCCAAATCATTCCTCTAGCCAACAAACTTGCACTTACAGTACATTTGCTTTCGTTCGCGACAATCCACGAAGTTGCAGTAACTCTCGTGCAACGTTAATGCAAGACAAGTAAATAATATTACTGTATTTCTACTAATTTGTGCGAGATTTTTCAAGTTGACACATCAAAAATTTAGTTACACGTTTCTGGTGTATACCCTTCATCAGGAGGTATTCTATATATATATCAAAAAATTACTGTGCATACAATTCTAAATTTGATTCTTGTCCATTTCAAAATTAATAAAACAATTTTACATTGTGGTAACGTTAACTAAACATCCAAGGGGGCACAAGGTTTAAAAACACATACCTTCATACTCTCAAGAAATTAGTGCTAACACATGAAGATGAAATCCATCTTACACAAAATGAAAATCATATGAAATTTTAACAAAGAAAAGCATATTTTAAATAAAATGGATTCAGGTGGTGTTGGATAGAATTGAAAGCCGTGAGATCCGTGTTTAATTCAACACTGCACTTATGCACTTATGCATATACGGAACATGTATGTACTCGTGCATGTAATTATTTGAAATGCAAGTTTCTTCGCATGTAGTAAGATGTTTTCGGGGTCTCGAGATTTCGCGTAATTTTATTGATTCGTTATCACAGGGAATACCATATTTTCGTATTTGTAGCCGTATGTTTTCAGTTTTTCGTACGAACTCGTCCGCAGAAACAAAACTGCATTTCTGTACATCTAGTGCATTCAGGGTTACATTTACATGCGCATCAACCAACAACCATGCACCACTTCCTGCCCGGTAATGATGTCGAGCGATAACACCCTAGAAAAAGCGTGAAGTGTGGAAAAAAAGTGACCCACTGCTTTCCATCCATTTTCCCTCGCACCCTATTAAACAAACGAGTCCGACCTATTGTTCCAACGCGTCGTTAAGTACTTCGGCCAAGACTCGTTGCCCCGGCTAACGAGGACCCATTTTTGCCTGCGTCGTGTTCCGTTTCTACGGCAACTATCAATTGGTCTGGCCGCATGCGTCGACATTTTCTCACACGCGCCACGCATGTTGTAATGAGGGAATTCACCTCCATTTCGCCAGACCAGATCGTCTTCCCATCAGCTCTTTTTCCATTCGTATTTGTATTTTAGCCTTGGCATAGTCCAAACTTTTCCATTGAATTCGGGTATTTAATTGGATGGGCACGGCAACTTTTAATTGCCTCATTTCAAGAAAAACTCAGGTTTTTGTCCAGTTTCGACCTTAGGATCTATTGTAATGGAGAAGAAAGAAAGAAAATTAATCATTGGCCGAAGAAACTAGGACGTTTAGGACGCTTCGTCCATAAATAAGTTTAACGAACCAGGCTGTCTATAGCAGAGAGATTAACATGGTTACTTATTTTAGGGAGATAATTCTATTTTCTGGCTGAATCAGGATTACATGAATAACTGTCTTTTTGATGATAAAATGGGATCGGATTGTGAAAATTGCACGATACTGTATATCGCTTAGCTAAGTATGTGAAACTTTTCTATACGTTCAAAAGGCCTTATTTAACCCTTATTGGTTTGTAGATAAACGTTGATGATGCAACTTACTTTCTCAATAAATGCATACAGTAATGTGCATGCGTGATGCATATGGTTAGATATAATATTCATATAATCAAAGGGACATGTTTCTTTGATAAAGCGTGGCCTTGCTTTAATCTGCTTTCGTAAAATACGGAGATTATATAGGCCTACTAATCATGCAAAACGATTCGAGGGTGAATATTGAGTTAATTACATCAATTAGTTACTGATAAAATTAGCCTACGGTTACTTACCAATGAGGAACAGGCAATATGATTACAAATTCATCGTCGTTAATGTCTTAGTTGCGAAATGACAATAGTTTTATAAATTAACAATTGCTTTACCTTGAATATATCTAGTTGGTAAACAGTTCCTGGGGTTTTGACAATAAAGAGATTTTGATTTTTTGCGTGTTGATCATAATCAAATAATTTGAACGCAGTGACATTAATCCCATCTTTAAAACGGGAGACGCGTAGAATTTCACTCATATTCTATAAATTGATTACCCTAGTTTGGTTTCTTTGCTTTGTAATACAGAAGCACGCATCAACCACGAATAAATATTTGATCGTTATATTTTACAGTACAAATTGAGTTTGTTTTCTATACCCCGCTCAATTTGTGCCTACAACTTTGTTTTTCTTTCTGCTAATTCCTGATTGCTTTTCATCTTATTTTCTTTTCATTTGCATCCACGCTTAAAAATTAGCGAGTTTGGTCGCGATGCTTCTTTATTTTGATAGTCAAAAGCTTCCTTTTTTCTCCGAACTTGAAAAGCAATCCCAGGGTATAATTGCTGTTCGCTGCAACGGCGCTCTATTGAATTTTTATCAAGTATTGTGTGCATGGATTTCACGCCTGATTTTGCTTTCCAACTGAACTATCGATCCTTAGTCTTGTTTTTCATCATCTTTGGTACGTGTTTTCAGTTTGAGCAGCAGAAAAGTTAAATTTTAATTAGACGATGTGATATCGCTGGATGTAGATCGGCGTGATAGGCATGCGAACTAGCTTAACACCGTAACCCGATAATAATGCTTACTTTTCATTACTTTTTCGAGAACTTCAATTACAGACAGGCCTGCATTCTCTTTGGTGTAAATGGAAGAATGGTATGCCTTATGTTCAATTTCATGGAAGATCGCAAATTTTTATTTTCCGGTAATTAGGTTGATGAACAAGCTTGACTGCAGCGAAACTTTTGATTGGGCGCGTGTATGTTTGGGATTATTTCATGGATAAAACTTAATTCTGAAATTGCACATTGAATTTCACTTAAGGCAACCGGCCTTTACTGGTCCAGGAATCGGTTTTACTGGGGTTTATATAAGCATTTGGTTCAGCTTTATCCTAAAAATGGGCTTGACCCCCCTACCATATGGCATTTAGTTGCTGACTGTAGGGTACTGAGTTGAAT
>JAQGBX010005083.1:0-14257 GCA_034698745.1 Megaphyllum sjaelandicum | reverse complement strand
TCTGGAATTTTTGGAAATCGGGCGGTCCACTCGGGAGCGCCGTAGATCATACGGAGTTCTAGAGAGAAAGGAGGGAAGGGGGGGAGGTTGGAGGTCTAAAAACAAAGAAATATTAGGCGCAAAACGGGTCATTTCGTTGGGCCAAAAACCCCAAATACTTAAAAATCTCTCTATATATCTTCTCTTTGAAAAAGTTAAAAGAAGTATACCCACTCAACCCCCATTCGTAATATACGGATTCAGAATTGGTCTTTACCAATATATATTATATTAATTAATATTGTTAATATAAACAATATTCGTCTGTGCTTATGTTGGAGGTGGACTGGAAACGAATTCGTAATAGCAGGAATACGTGTTAAGAGAGTTCTTCTTAATGACGTTCTAATCAATTTTTATTAACATTTAATTCAAGTTTTATTAAAGTGTCCGTTTTATATAAAATGTTCAAATAACAAAAATACGATTACTTATTACACGTTTTATTATTAACCTTTGATATAAAGTATGGATTATTTTATGAAACTTTGAGTTTGGATATATTTTTTTAAAAATTGTTTCAATTAAAGCGAGTTCGTCTTATTAAAAATTCGCATTAATCGAGTTCGTCTTATCAAAAATTTCGCATCAAGCGAGTTCGTCTTATTAGAAATTCGCATCAAGATTTTTTCTCATCAAAAATTCGAATTAATCGAGTTCGTCCTATCAAAAATTCGCCTTAAACGAGTTCTTTTTACCAAAAATTCGTATTAAGAGTGCGTCTCATCAAAAATTCATATTAAGAGTTCCTTTTATCCGAAAGCTAGTATTGTCCGAATTGGGAATTAGTCTTAAACGAAGACCAATAATTTCCAAAATTCGTATTGAGCGAGTTCGTCTTAAAGGGGTTTATGACTAATTTGTGGCTTCTGTTTATTTTTTAAAACTACAAGGGCCAAAACTGACGTAAATGCCTTATTGACAAAACAACTCGTGGTCTTAGGGTACAAAAAAAGGACCCCCTTCTGGTGCGAGGAGAGAAAAAATGACCACTGACCACTCGAGAGGTCAACGTTAATTCGACACTAATTCCTATAAGTTTTTTAGGCCTCTTTTTTCGGAGATTAAATCAATTGAAGGGCCACCAGGGGGCACCCCACCGAGAAAATTACCTTTTTGGAAAATCTGGGGGTGTTGCGAATTGCAAATGGCGGTGGCCCAGCGGGGGAACCGCTTTGTGTCCGAAGAGGGTCGAGGGGGGTCCGGCACGTGCCCGAACACCCTTGCTCAAATGGCGTCCAGGGGCCTCTTCAATGGACCCCCAAGACGTAACTATAGGCTCCAGAAAAGCTCGCTTTCTGATTATTTGAATATCTATAGAGTTTTCATTTTATATTATTAAATTTTAAAACTACAACCAATAAACAACGTGAACAATCAGGGTTTCACCTGACATGGAAAAGTCAGGGAAGATTGATTTATTTTGAAAAAGATCAGGGAAATTTAACGTATTAAAGTTGTCAAAATCCAAAATTATTGTAATGCGTGCAGGTTAGCTCAGGACCCATTCGCAAAGGTTTTAAAATTTTCACAGTACAAATTCTGCAAAATTTTAAACAGTTTCCGAGGATATATTTTCAAAACTCCCAACATTTTCCGAGGATAAATTTGCAGAATTTTCAACGTTTCCCGAGGACATATTTGCAAAACTTTTAACAATTTCCGAGGACAGATTTTGAAATTTTTCTACAGTTTCCCGTGACAAATTTGAAATTTTTCTACAGTTTCCCGGGACAAATTTGAAAAATTTAACATTTTCCGAGGACAAATTTGAAATATCTTTATTAGTTTACGAGGACATATTTGCAAAACTTTAAACAGTTTCCGAGGACAAATTTGTAAAACTTCCAACAGTTTCGGGGGACAAATCTGCAAACTTTTCAACAATTTACGAGGACAACTTTGCAAAACTTTTAACAGTTTCCGAGGACAGGTTTTGAAATTTTTCAACAGTTTCCCGGAACAAATTTGAAAAATGTAACATTTTCCGAGGACAAATTTGAAATGTCTTTATTAGTTTACGAGGACATATTTGCAAAACTTTAAACAGTCTCCGAGGACAAATTTGGAAAACTTTCAACAGTTTCCGAGGGCATATATGCAAAACTCTCAACAGTTTCCGAGGACAAATTTGTAAACTTCCAACAGTTTCGGGGGACAAATTTGTAAACTTTTCAACAATTAAGAGGACAAATTTGCAAAACTTTTAACAGCTTCCGAGGACAAATTTTTAAAACTTTCCGAAAATAAATTTGTATTTTTTTAAAACACATTTCGTATAATATAAATGATACGATTTGGCCTTAAAAATAAATATGCCTGCACATATGTCATAAATTAAACTAAATATTTTGATCCAAAATTCTGGTTGAAAAATCAGGACTCCATCTTTGATTCCCCGCGAATTTTCTATTTTCACCCCACGCAATCACAATTTCCCAAATTGTTAGTTATTTACGACAAGCACGATAAATACAGCGTATAAATTCGTTATAAACGCAGGTGTTAATTTCCCGACCTAAACCGCAAATTAGCCCCCCACCAAAAATGTAAACAAGGCGGCGGCCATCTTTAATTTGGCTAGAACTCTTAAAATGCTTTTAATGATAGCTTTTATTAAACGTTAATTTTAGCTGCCATTTTTTTATTCCAATCAATCATCGAACGTGGTTTATTAAGGAATGGAAGCCATTTTTTATTAATAATAATACTAATAATAATAATAATCATAATCATATATCGAGCCCTAATGACACGCGTCGTATTTAAACCAACTAATAACAACCTATGGCTTAATTCGGTTTGCACCAATCCTAATTATGTAATTTTATGCCCACCCACTCCTTCGACCCCGTGACCCCACCCCCCTGGGAGATACTTTCTTCGCACCTTTTTAATATCTATAATTTCGCGTCGCGACTTAAACGCTTTCGCCCCCAAATAATAATAATTAATTCCCCGTAATTTATACTCAGATTTTTCACGAATATTAATTAGCAGCTCTTATTAATTGAAATTTTATTGGGAGAAATTAATTAGCGGTTTTGACCTGTCTCATTCGAACAATGTTTTACATCTTGAGAACATGTAACATCAATTAAACATCAAACATAATCAAACAAAATTCTGGGCATGATTAAAACATGTTGCTAATATTTGACAATCCGGCAATTTTTTGCGCAAATTCTAGTCAATTTTGCAAATACTCTCCATTATTGCAAATTTTCCACAATTTTTTCGATAATCGATCATTTTGCAGTTCTTGTTGTTCTTGAAAATTTCCGAAATTTATCACAATTTGGCAGTTATCGAAAAATTCACCGAATTGTCGTTATATAAAAATACTGTCAAAAATCATAGCAAGTTTGCCGAAAATTAACGATATTGTCGAACTTTTGCAATACATAGACGAAAAAACTGTCAAACTCTCGACAATTCTTTAAATTGACGAAAAATTCGCCAAACTCTCAAAATTGTGCCAAATTGTACAACATTAGCATTAGGCCTACTGTCGAACAATAGCACAATTGTCGAAAAACTTGCAAACTTGTCAAAAAATTTGCAAAATCGTTGAAAAATTTCGCAAAACTGTCCAAAAATTCGCAAAGTTGTCGAAAACTTTGCAAACTTATCCAAATTTTCGAATATTAGCAATATTGTCGGAAAATCTTTCAAACTGTCAAAGAATTCCAAAATTGCTAAAAGATGGTATTTTCAAATTTTCAAGACATTGACACAATTTCCTTAAGGTTATCGAATAACTCGAATTTTATGTTTTTGCCATGTCACGTAATATTACAATTTGATATATTAAGAAATTCATTTTAAAATCACCTCGATTAAGTCGATAAACCTTAATTATTTGAATATTAATGGCTAAAATCTAGGTAATAAAGATTTGAAATATAGTCGGCCTATTTTTTTTATCTCGAATTAAAATTATGAAAATTTCTAAACAAAATATGCACGGATTAAGACGTCGTGTTTTAGTGGCAAATTTATGACAAGGTCCTTTATAACTTGGCATTACATGTCTTATTTACTGCCTTATAAATTTAAAAGTTGTCAAAATTAAAACGCAGAATTTTTTTTTTCAAAAATGGATAGGCCTACACACTTTATTGAAATCAGTATTTAAAAATATCGAATGATGTATGCCCGGTATTAAAGTACGTTTCGCGAAATAAAATGAGCCATTTGCTTATTTATAAATATAAATACACGTACAATATTTTAGAATATATACATGTTCAGAATACACTGTATGAAACACCGTCCTTGTACATTTTTTAATCTAAAGTTTGCAATTGGATATTTTGGAAATCAAAATATAAAATCTTACATTTTATTTTTTGCCAATTTCCTCTTGACATTTTGGAAAATAATATTTCGAATCAAAAATTTACCATCTTTTAGTTATTACTATAGTCACGAATACTATTTTGGAAAAGGGGCCATTCAATAAGGACGTCCTCGTGTAAGGAAAAAGGGAGGGGGGGGAATTAGGTTGATCGAGTCATGAACACAATGTGGACAGGGAGAAAGAGGGGGGGGGGGGGTATGACCAACGCGGACGTCCACTTGATAAAACAATGCCAAACAAATTTACTTCCCAAATTAAGTAAAAGGGAAATTGAGCGAAATATCGCATATAGTTGAGTTATAAAATTGCAAAAGTCAGTAAACAGGGTATATACCCCCATCAGTCCTGGAAAACCTGTAAAGGTCACAGAACTTAAAATCTTATAGGGTCCATTCGCTAACTTTCCAATTCGTGAGAATTTTACTCAGTGACGACTCGCGTTTTAAAGATATTTTTGCAATTTGCCCCATGACATCATCTCAGAAAGGTAACTTTGCATTTCACATTTTGGGACACTAAATCCTAAATCAGCGATGTAACATCTTTGTTTTTTTAATTACGTACAGTACACTTTTTCTGTAGGATATTTTTAAAATTACAATTTTTTACAATTGGCATTTTACGAAACAAAATGCAAAATCAAAGACGAAACGTATATATGTTTTCGAAAAAAAATTACAGTTTCGTAAATTTCACATTTTGTCAAATCAAAATGTGAAAATTTACCCTTTTCAAACGCACTAGACATTTAGGATCATCTTTTCAGCGAATTAGTTCAGCTGTATTTTTCACTAAATCAAAGTATATCGAACCCCCAGGTGGCGCCACCATTCTGGCGTTACCACGACGTAAAAACCACGCCAGAAAGAGCCCAACGCCCCTAAAAACGAGTCGAAAAATATGTTGGGTGTTGGCTTTTTACTCTTCACGTTACGCTTTCATGAAAGTAGAAAAAAAAAACATAACGAAACTAAAATTCAGCCTTAAGGAAACCAAAAGTAAGACGAGGCTATTAAAACGTGAATCTACGTGTGCGGAAAATTAAGTTCCAAGTCCACATTTTGGACTGAGTAACCGAAAGGGGGGTTGCGAATAGAGGGTGTGGGGGTAGAAGAGAGACTGATAATTATTAATGATGATGATGGGCATGAAAACGCACGGAGCCAAATAATATTTCCATGAGCCAAAAAGGATTTCAAAGTGAGGCTACCGGATAACTATACATAATAACACGGAGCGAAAGACAGAAATGAGCCAATAAATCAATAGCGTGCATAACATTAAAAAAGAGGGGCTTCTGCTCCCTCCCCCCTTCCCCCTCACCGCCATTAAAATGCCACGCACCGAATTCAATGACCTCTGGCGAGGAAATCGAACGAGGGCCCCCGAAACGGGTTTAACACCCCCCTAACGCCGACCCAGATGATAGAAGAGAAAGTTTCGTAGCTGCGTCCGATTGAGGGTGAAATTTAGAGCAAACGCCTCGTTTACACCGCTCGTCTATCTGGAGTAGTTTTCGAGTTACTGACGGGATTAGTTTGAAAAATTTTGCCAGTTGGTGACGTCGGTATTTGGAAATTTCACCAGATCGTGCAGATATTGACATCGTGGGACATTTTACCAGTCCAATATGATGCTAACATTCGAACATTTTTAACCAGTTCAAGTTGATACTGATATCGATACATTTATAAGCAGTTCAGGCTGCCTGACACTGACGTCATGACAACTTTTATCTGGCACTTAAAATAGTGATATTGAAATCATGACAATTTTACTAGTTCAAACTGGTTATTGACTGATTCTGACATTATGACAATGTTTAAAGAACAACGGTTACTGACAATTTTATCGGCCAGTTCATACTGGTACTGAAATCATGACAATACAATACCAGTTCATCTTGCATGATACTGACATTGCAATTGTATCAGTTCACACTAATATCAACCAATTCAACTGATACTGAGATATGTCAATTGTACCTGCCAGTTCATACTAGTACTTTCGTGACAATTTTACCAGTTTAAACTAGTCACTGACTGGTACTGATATCATGACAATTTGCCTCAAATGACAAGTGGTCACAAACTGGTTACAAAAGAGAATTTTTAAAAACGTTTGAAATTAACAAATATATTTTTTTAAATGGTACGAAATTAGCATAACATTTTATCTGAAAATTTGAATATCGAAAACTAAAATTTGAAAATTTGACAAATCTGTACGCGAAAATAACTCAAAATGTTGCAACGTTAAGCTGAAAAAGGTTGGAAATCTTTCAAATTTATATTAAGAAAATTTTGCAAACTTTCCCTCTAAAACTGTTGAAGATTTTGGAAATTTGTCCTCCTAAATTGGTGAAAATTTTGCAAATTTGCCCTGGAAAAATTTAAAAAATGGACCCTGAGTTAACCACGTAAAAAAAAAAAAAAAAAAAATTGGATGGTGACAATTAACATGAATACTTTGAATTTCCCAGACTTCTTTACAATAAGTCATTCTTCTCTGACGTTTACAGAAAATGTTCAACTTCCCTGACTTTTTCCATATTTTCAAGAAATTCCAGGTCTGGGGAAGCCCTGCCATTACTCAATCGAAAATCGCCAACGTAGTTAATCTTCCTCGCTCGACTAGTTTCTTAGTTAGGATTTTAGGGGCACGCGCAATGACGTCACTGCGCGAGACGCCATCAGGCCCCGCCCAGTCTGGCGCCTCGCGCGAGGCCATTCCTCCGAGGCAGTGGGCGGAGCCCAGACGAGACGAGTGGCGCCACTCTCGAGAATAAGAAGAAGAAAGAAAAAATAAGAAGCGCCCCCAGGTGTCGATCAAGGAGCATCGACCCTCCCCCTCCATTGGCGATTGGTCAGACAAAGCCATGACGTGCACGAGCATCAACAGGTGGCGACCACGAGAGATGACCACCTTCGCTGACCACCGGATAAACAAGGGGCTAAAGAAACAGCCAATTATACTCTAGGATTTGACCGCAAAAATGGATACTCGACTTCTAATCCCAACCGACAACACCGAACCTAATTGGTTACGGCAAACGTGTTCAGGGTTTCACCAGAAATTTCATTTTCCCAGACTTTTCCAGGATTTTTAAAAATAAATGTCCCTGACCAATGACGATGTCAAAATTTGACACATGCCAATGTTATCGAGGGTATTGTGAAAAATGTTGAAAATTTGTAGGGCCTACTCGGAAAAGGTTGAAAAAGTTGGGCTTGGAAAAGGTTGGAAATCTTGAAAATTTGTATTACGCAGAGCTTGAAAATTTTAAAAATTGTAGCCTACTCGAAAATCGTGGCAATTTTTGCAAATATAGTGCTCGGAAAACGAAGAGAATTTTGCCAATTTGTGCTCGCAAAATGTGGAATATTTCGCTATTTCGCAAGTTTGTCCTCAGAAACTGTTTTTGTAAACATCGAGAGTATTGAAAATTTGGCTATCTAGTCATCTGAAATTGTTAAATATATTTTAAAAAAATCCTCGGAAACTGTTAAGAATTTTGTAAACATGCCCTGAGCTAACCGCGTAAAAGCATTAATTTTCAATAAAGAATTCCCCTTAATTTTTTTTTTCAAAATCTTTCCTGAATTTTCCAGACATTTTCGATTTCCCTGACTTTTTCAAGCAGTCTTTCCAGGTTTATGGGGTAGCCGGTTTTGCGTCCCTCGAGAGATTCGACCTACAACACGCTTGAATTACGAATTTATTCCCAGAAAACAAACAATTTTTCAGAGTTTATTTTCTCACATTTGCGTTTGGAAAGTTCTCATCTCAGAAAAGAAAAAAAAAAACGAAGCTGAACGAAGTATAATTATCGAAACCGGAAATAAACAAATCCCACGCCGATTAAATGACGTCATGTTCGCACGCTTACTAACTCGTAAAGATGCGATCATAAAATGGAGGAAATATACTCGAAATTATTTCAGGCAGAAGCACGACGGGCGCCTTAATCCGCTTTCGGTTTAAAAATGGTCGTGATTCTAGAACATGTTTAAGGACTAATCCCAACCGGTATAATAAGGGCTGTCGCTTCTGCGAGGTCGTGCGAAAAAATTACGACGTCGTGACCCCAGCGTAAAAATATTTGGGACGGATTAATTTCGGGACTATTTTTTTAAAGTTGGGTGTAAAGAGGCTTAATCCTAACCACGTTCAATTGAGCGTGTAAACGCCTAATAATCCGCGGATATTTAGAACACTTTTTAGGGGCTGAGCTTAAAAAGCGTGACATCTTAATCTAACCGATACGCTTATGGAGGCTTAGGGGCTTATCGGGATGAAATTCGAAGCGCGATAGATGGCGCCACTGGCGGGGAAAATTGTTACTTGAATAGACAATACTGTACTGTATAGACAATCGAATGTCATTAAGACGAATCTCGAAACCCGTCAAAATTTGTTCGTTTAAACCGAACTTCGAACTTCATGTCGTCAAAATTCGTTTGTTTAAACAATAGTTCGTATTATCAGTAGTCGGGCAAAACGTGATTTTGACACTAAGAACTAAATTTCGTCAAAATTTGTTCGTATTATCAAAAATTGGACAAATCGTGATTTCGACACTAAGAACTATATTTCGTCAAAATTTGTTTGTCTAAACCGTAGTTCGTATTATCAGAAGTCGTGCAAAACGTGATTTCAACACTAAGAACTAAATTTCGTCAAAATGTGTTCGTTTAAACCGAAAGTCGCAACAAACGTGAAAGAACTGATATTCGTCAAAATTTGTTCGTTTAAAATCGTAGTTTCTATTATGATAAATTCGTATTAAGCGAGTTCTTATTCATGTCATGTCACTGCAGTTATACAGGAAAAATAATTTTTAACTTAATTTTAAATTAATTTTTTTAAACATATTGCATTCATTGTTATACAATTGTATTCCATTTTTTCAATTTCAACATTTTTAAATTTCTTTTTATATCAAACTTCATATAACTTTGTGGAAACAAAATTATCTAAAAATATATTATACCAGGTAAATAATTTATTTTAAAATAAACATTTTAAATATTAAAATGCTGCCCCTTGATACAAATGCGAGAGCAACCTACACTAACACCTGAATGCTGCAGACAAGCCCATCCACTAGATATACAGGGGTGCATCAAAAATGTATTAAATCAAACAAACAGAAATTGATTAAATTGCATCGTCATTTCCGGTCATATAAATATTTTTCATCCTAAGACGCTACATTCATCGTCCCGTAGGTCAGCGCCACCTATTTCCGACCTTTTTTCCGTGCAAATTTAGAGATTAAATTGAATTCTTCCTAATTTTCAGTTTGGTTTTCTGCACCTTAAACTGCGTGTAATTTTCTTTCCACGCTCGGGCTTATCAATATGGATATAAAAATAGGATTCAGAGGTGGGGATCATAGTAATCATTGTGTTTCCCCTACGCAATGATTGCTACTTTTCAACGCCAAAATTAACGTTTAGCAGACAGCCAAATGCGCCGTTGCTGCGAAACACCAAAACACGTGGTTTCGAACATCATCCACGACCAATTACGGAGCGTGACAACGAACGTAGATAACACCATCGAAATATACGCTTAATGATGGATTAGCTTAATCTATATGATTAACTTTCGGTTTAATCGGATAATACGTGACTGATAGAACGCGGAAGAAATTGATTTTTAACGGTCGATTAAGATAGTTGAAGTTTGGAGCAACACCTTTGAAAATAATACGAATAACTGGTATAATAAGTATGGATTAGCCTTAATCGACGATTAACGCACAGTTTAATCGGACAAGTCTTGACCAATAATTTAGAGAAGAAATTGATTTTTAACGGTCGATTAAGATGCATGTATAATTGGGAGTTTGGGGCAACACCGTGGAAACCATATATATATACCAATATTCGCGATTAAAGTTGGAATAGCGAATCCGATTAAACCTCGAACTTTAATCGAGCGTTAATAATCGGTAGGGCTAATCCGACAGTAACCGTGATTAATGGTATTGTTTTTAATGTGTTGCACCAAACATGTTGATGTTTGGTGCAACTATTCCTATTCTACCGTTAAAAGCATGCATTTTTTCCCTTATACGGTCACTTTTGTCCGATTAAATCGAGCGATATATAATCGTCCATTAGGATAATCCAACTTTAAGCGCGAATATTCGTGTTGTTTTCAAAGTATTGCGCCAAACTTCAACTATCTTAATCGACCTTTAAAAATCAATTTTTATACGCTATTGGTCAAATTTTATCAGATTAAATGAAACGCTAATTATAAAGGTTAAGCTAATCCATCATTAAGTGTATATCTTCGCATACTGATTTTAACGGTCGATTAAGGTATAGTTGAAATTTAGTGCTACGCCATGAAAGCAATATCAATAATGGCGATTAAAGTTTAATTAGACTAATCGACAATTAACACTCTAATTAATCGATTAAAACTTACCGATAGAGAAGAAATTGATTTTTAACGGTAGAATAGGATAAGAATGAATCTCGAAGAACGTCAACATTTGTTCGGTTTGTTAAAATTTGTTACTGTTGAAGGTATGCTGTAATTTATATAGAGAATTCCCCGTTATAACGAACCATTTTTTATTCTTATCTTCTAAAGTTCGTTTTAACGAAACCTAGCACGAATGTTCGGGAAAACTCGCAAATTCCTTCGTTTTAGCCAAAAATTCGTAATATCCAAATTGGGAATTGGTCTTCAACGAAATGAGCATTATTCGTTCTATATCTGGAAGTAAGAAATTATATTACGCGAGTTCTTCTTAATGAGGATCCACTTTATTCGACGTTTGATGCAACCCGTTATAGTATTCCTCAAGTCCCGCCCGAGTACTTTGAAATAGTTGAACATAATTAAGGCAAAACTTTTCATTGGCTTTATAAAACTAGCTATATTGAAATTACAGTCGAGCATGCCTTAAAAACGGTTCTCCCAGAAATTTCATTTTAAACTTCCCTTAATTTTCCAGGTTTTAAACAGATTTCCCTGAACAATGGCAAAGTCAAAAATTGGCATATTTTGCAAAATTTACTAATAACAATTTTGAAAACTAACATAGAAAGATTTAAAAAAAATATGCATTCGGAAAACGTGGAGCATTTTGCAAATTATACTCGGAAAACGTAAAAATTTTTGAAAATTTGTACTCGGAAAATGTGGATGGTTGGTTGGTTGTGGATTTTTAACGTTGGCCTTTATATTGCACACGAGGGCTAAGCTCCAACGCCAGGGGATGTGAAGGGGGACTTCCAACCCCACGGATTCTACAAGGGACCTCGGTTTAAACTACAGTAAAACCTGGAAAAGTGACCACCTTTGAATGGTGACCACCTGTTTATGTTGACCACTTTTTAGTGACGTATTGTTTTTTCTAGTGTACATTTCCTTTATAAAAATTCTCTGTAGAGTGACCATGACTACCTGTCTATTGTGAACAGTGACCAGTGTGTGTGCCAATGTACCTTAAAAAAATCTTGCCAATGTACCTTAAAAAGTGACCAGAAAACAGATGAGTCACATTACATCTTGCTTTAACCCCTGGACATGATCATTCTGTACTTTTTTGGTTTTGTGGTTTTCTACTACGTGTATTACATTCTATATATACATGTATAAGTACAGTGTACATGTTCATTATTTTAATTTAATTCAGGCATTCTTTGTATAGTGACCACCTGTGTATAGTAACCAACATTTTTGGTGGTCACTCTTAACAGGTTTTACTGTGCTATATAGAAATGGGACTGGAAATCACTTCGTATTATCCGAAAATCGCAAACAGTGTGTTCTTCATAGTGATCGTCCACATTAAGTATTTTAAGGCATCGTCATAAAGGCATTTCGTAGGTGGATTTTTAAGAATGTGCGGTACATTTTCAATACCCAACGTTTTCGTAAATCAAAAGATGAAAGTCATAACCTAACTTATAGCGTATGTTTCACGAGGTCCGATTACGAGTCATCTCGGATATTGCCAATACTCTAAACATAGAATTTGAAGATTCGCAATGTCATTGACCCATCGTATCGTGCATGGATCGTACGTACGATGGCGCATGCATCGATCGTTACGACAATTTCTTTCCAAGTTTGCCAATGAACTTGAGTCAAGTTCCACGAAAGGATAAATTTCCAGGCATTTCCATCTGAGATCGAGTGTGCATTCATGCAGCGCCCCCACGCTGCTAATCAGGAAGGATTCGGGATGTCACGGCGCATTCACGACGGACGCCAAAACGTGTCTGTCCGGTGCACATTCCTCGTTTCCGGTCAGATATTTCTCGAAGGGGGTGCGGGGGGCATCCATCATTTCTGTCACGCTGGACATCACGAGCGAAACAACGAGAACAAGACTCGCTCTCGTTTAATTTCGTGGCGGGGAGTAAAAAAAATTGGAAATACAGGAAATCGAAGAAGAGCAAATTGAAGCAAAGGGGGGGGGGTCTAAGGTGTGGGGGGAGCACAACACCTCTCGATCAATAAACGCCTTTTAGACGCGATAAGTCCGGATTAAGACGAAGACGCGTCGCGAATAGATAACTTTGAAAATTTTCGAGGTAATACGGAACTAATGGATGGTAAATAAAAAATTAGGAGGAAAAGGTGCGTGGTACACACCCACCTTGAGCTGGTTTTGCCAAATTGATCGGCTTTAATGCGCCTATAGCTGAATCGCATTCGGAGTTTAATGTCCCGATAGCTCGAGGATTAACGCTTGATACAATGCCGCTCGATGGCGCTGTTTGCTCAGACCGATCTTTCACCGTGTGCTCAAATTAAACAAGAGTTGAATGGACCTATGCATTGTCAACACCAAAACTGGATAAAAATTACATCAGAATCCCATTAAGAAGAAATCGCTTTATACGAATTTGCGATATTACGAACTCATTTCCAGTCCCCGTCCTATAGGGTATGGACGAATGATGTCAATTTCTTCGTTTAGGCTAAGACGTACAGTAAAACCTGTTAAGAGTGACCGCCAAAAAAATGCTATGTTGGTCACAGCACAGGTGGTCACTATACAAAGAATACCTGAATTAAATTAAAATAATGAACATGTACACATGCACTTATACATGTAGACTGTAATACACGTAGTAAAAAAACACAAAACTAAAAAAGTACAGAATCATCATGTCCGAGGGTTAAAGCAAAATGTAATGTGACTCATCGGTTATCTGGTTACTTGTTTAAGGTGCATTGGCAATGTATAAGTTGCAAAAAAGACAACACGTGCACACACTGGTCACTGTACACGATAGACAGGTGGTCACTGGTCACTATGCAAAGAATTTTTATGAAGGAAATGGGCAATAGAAAAAACAATACACTAAAAAGTGGTTACCATAAACAGGTGGTCACTTTTTGAGGTTTTACTGTAGTTCTGTTATATACGATTCCGATAATACGAATTACGGTTTAAACCAGTAAACCAAAAAAGACAACACACACTGGTCACTTTTTCTCGAGCATAAATTTGCAAATTTTTCAACCTTTTCCGAGGCTTATTTAAAAGTTTTCCACGGCTTCCCGAGGAAAAATTTCCAAAACATACCAAATATTTCCAAGGCACATGCAATTTCAACATTTTCCACGTTTTCCCAAGTACAAATCTGCAACATTTTCAGTTGTTTTCGAGTACAGATTTGTAATATTTTTAACGGTTTCCGAGGAGAAATTTGCAAAAAGTCCAACAGATTATAAGAACAAATTGGCAAAATTCTCAACCTTTTCAAAGGACAAAATGTACGGTTTTCCGAGTACAAATTTGCAAAACTTTCAAAATTTTCCGAATGTAATTTTTTTAAGTTTGGGACGTCCGAGGTGGGGGGGGGGATTCTG
>JAQGBX010005082.1:0-14258 GCA_034698745.1 Megaphyllum sjaelandicum | reverse complement strand
CATGGGTCCAGCATGCTGTTTTCTTGTATGGAGTGTGTCCCAAGTATATGATGGACACAATGAATATATTAAACAGTAAGTTGTCAGTTTAATTAATGACCTTCTATTGAATTAAATTCAGTTCATTTCAAAGGTGAAATCTGGCTTTCCGTTTGACTTTCTGCTGTGCACTCTGCTACCAACAGCTTGTCGATCCAGAAGCGCAGCCAAGACTACCTAAATCGTGACCCGGACTTCCCAGGTGACCTTCCAACCTGGACGGTCACCTAGCGGCAAAAACGTCCCAACCCTTGGGAACGCCAGAAATGCCAAGGACGAACCTTGACATACTTCATCTAGTGAATGGAATTGAGCTACTACCTTTGTTCCCATGTTGTAGTCCTGACACTAAAGTTCCTAAAGTTTCCAAACGACTGGTGGCCATTTGCTCCAATTATGCTACATGTTTGGTTTTCAATTCTTCTAGTTGTTTTCGTTCTTGAGATAGCAAACCTTTCAGTTGCTTTTAAAATCGTAAAAAGAATAAAACAATCAACGTAAATATTGTTCGGTTTAAGGTGTCCCAGATGTTCGAGAGAATTTGCCATAGCATGCTTTTGATTGATGATTACCTCGTTCATTGCTGTTGTACATAAAGCCATGTCAGTTCTTATTTGCTCTTGTATTGTTTGCATCCCTTTTTTAAGGTTTGTTATTTTAGTTTGCATCGATTTCATCTCTTGTTTAAGCTGATGACTTTCCTCAGCGAACTTGAGTGTAATATACTGGAGCATTATAGTATCAACAGATAATTGCAAAACTTTAATACAAATTATAAATTTTAACGTTTTAATGAGCTTCAGCAGTTTGATTTACCTTGTTTACTAATGGTAAAAATGTCTTCGGGGCAAACTTGCATACACGGATGTGTGCCTGTCAATTAAAGAAAGGACACTGAGTCAGATTGAGTTGTGTCGAGTTTTGATTTTGCTCTCAAATTGGCTACGTGTTCCAGATGATCCTTTGAACAGAATCTTATTGAGTATTTTATTGTATTATTTTTGCAGAATATAAGCAAGATTTAAAAAAAAATGTAGCTGTGATGTTTATATGAACCGAAGAAAAACAACTCTTTAGCAACATACTTATACCATACGCAGGGTAATAAAGTCAGCACCACGTACATGTATTACGATAATGAGCAAAGGCTTAACAAAAAACTTTAAAGCAACTTTCATGAAAACTATAAGTGAACAATAAACAGTAGCTGTTACATGATGGTTAATGTGAGCATGTATTGTTCAGTCTGACTAATTAATGTAAAAGGAATTATCATTACTCTTACGATTCTAGTTTACTGTCTATATTGTGGCTTACCATGTAGTTTTGCAGTAAAGTTATTTCTTGGCATCCATGCGTTGCATATTTGCATCTCACTCGTATTTTAAGAACTGCAGTTTTAAATTCCGGATCTATTTTGTACTTGAAAAGAAAAAGATGCAAAATTAATTCATTATAATGTAAGTATTTTGAAATGTGGTATAAACTATTTATTCTTACAGACTGCACTATTGTCTGGCAATGTGAACACTGCTTCTGGTCATATTTTAGGTAGCTTTTGTCACAAAAGACATCTTCGCAATTTGCAATGCGATGGCTGATGGTCACTTTTTTGCATTCGCAACATTTGTAACCCTTAAACTTGTTGTATCTGTCAATGAACGAAATTGCTTTGACTTGGTTGTCTAGCACATTTCTGGATTCAACTGAAATTCAATTTATATAAAATAGTAAGATGTAACGAGTCCCAACATCCAACACGTGCGAAGGCCTAAAGGAAGGAAAAGAAGGCGGAAACTGACGTCACCAGGTCACCTGCCACCAGAGGGAGCCACCGTCATCCAAGATTAGTATAAAAGGACCACTCGCAGCCAAGAAGAGGCAGTCTAGCACCAGCCACAACTCCGGACACCAGTCCATTTAATCATCTCATACCAAGCCCTACTTATCTGGCCAATTGTACCTTGTATTGAAACTTAACCATAATAAATCACCGTACAGCTCTAATTGCATGTACGGCCAACCTCAAATACCAGCATACCTTACCTTTTTTCACTCTGCCTGAATCCCGGGTCTGAAGACCCTCATTCGTGCGGGAAATCCGGGACTCCCTACTCCACCGGCGAACCCTGACGACAGCCGGAGGTCCATTCCCTAGACGAGCTCTTAGTCATCCTGGCGCACTTGAACGCCGAGCGAGTCCACTGCAAAATACCCTTAATTAGTTTTCCGGTACACTACTTTCGCCTAAGAAACGAAAGAGACTTTTGCCCCTAAATCAAACAAAGGTTTACGTATTCGGCCCAAGTCCACCTAGGAGCTCATAACTGGCGCCCAACTACTCAAACCATCTACCCCAAAATTAAGAATCAATCCCACTCCACGACCACCATGTCGGAACCCTTACAAGTTTCCTCCGGGAAATCTTCCACAGACGGTATACTCAGCGTATTCGAGACCATGCTCATCCCACAAATTTAGGACACAAATAAACGGTTTACAAACCACTAGCCAATTGGAAAGTACACCTAGGGTACCAGCATAAAACTTGTGCAACACCAGGGGACTTAGCTTCCCATATGAGAATGATATCGACCTCGAACTGTCGTCCATAAGACAACAATCCCCGCCGGCACACCAAACCGCCAATAACGAAGTCTAAGGCATGAACACCGCCATCGCCTCCTTGACAGCACTCTTCGAAAGCGTCTGCCGAGACGCCAAAGAACAAGCGGAAACAGATAAGATCTGCATCGACCAAACCATGAATAAGATGGCCGAGCTAAGAAAACAAGTCGAACGCCGGCAGAGCAAAACTAACCCACGCAACACCATGGCCCACACCTCCACAAGGGCAACAGAACCAAACACGGACACTTCCGACTCAGAGGAGAGCTCATTCTCCGAATCAGACTCAACGCCACAACCTCCTAGAGGAGGGACCAAAGCAATAGTGGTCCACCGTGGCCACGTCAGCGATCACCTTCAAAGACGCCATTGCGGCGTTCAAGATGAAATATTAACGCAACGAGTCGGACATGACCATACTCGACAAAGTAGAAAACTTTCATCAGAGAGAAGGGCAAACAGTCCTCCAGTTCCTCACCATAGTCCAAGAACTACTCCAATCCATGTCGTTCCCGTTGCAAGAGTGTCAGCAGATACGCATAATGTTCAACAGCTTACATCCAAAAATAAAAGTACACATGCTACTTAAACAGTGCACCTTAATCAAGAAGCTATGGTCAAAAGCCCTACAGGCCGAAAGCCGCCTAACGAATGCAAAAGTCTGGACGGACGGCAGAAACCAAAACTCTCGGTACTTTTACCGGCAGAGGGACAATGAAGAAAAGTCAGATCGCAGACACAAGGAAGACAACAATGAATCCCAACGCCGGGGAGACCACCACCATAACAAAGACAACAAACCGTATCAACGAGGCAACGGCCGCAATCAAAACAACAACAACGCAGAGGACAAACAAGGTGGAAGACCCCCATGCTCAGGGGATAAAACCACGACCGGATGCCCTACATGCCACACACCCAATGTCACAAAATACTCCTGTCCGAACAAATGTTGGGAAAAAGAAAAGAACGCGGTCTCCTCCGCCAACATCCACATCCCACTGCAAGTACTGCACATATCTCCGGCCGAAGAAGACAACCTCATACACCAGCGGTGACCAATCGCACAAGGAAGAGAACAATAAATCCTAACGCCGGGGAGACCACCACCATAACAAAGACAACAAACCGTATCAACGAGGCAACAGCTGCAATCGAAACAACAACAACGCAGAGGACAAACAAGGTGGAAGACCCCTATGCTCAGGGGATAAAACCACGACCGGATGCCCCACATGCCACACACCCAATGTCACAAAATACACCTGTCCGAACCAATGTTGGAAAAAGAAATGAACGCGGTCTCCTGCGCCAACATCCACATCCCACTGCAAGTACTGCACATATCTCCGGCCGAAGAAAACAACCTCATACACCAGCGGTGACCAATCGCAGGAACCCCCCTTATGGCGATGTTTGATTCCGGGTCAAACACATCAATTGCAGGAAGCAACATCCTCCACATTCTCAACCGCAAAGGTGTAACCCTTGAAGAACGCACTCGCACAGTCAAACTTGCTGACCAAGTTTCCCGGAACACAAGTCTTCATGGCCCAGACTAGAGTCATAATCTAGGGAATCAGAATTCCTAATATTAGGAATAGACTTCCTTATCGAATACAAAATTGATCTCCATCCATGGAATCAATCCTGGTCAATCTCCGACAACCCTATCCCGGCACATGCTTTGCCGGTCAACACAATACAGTGCAGCAGAATCTCGGTCTTTGACATCCTACTGAAAGACACAGAGGCAGTAGAACTAACACCCAAACAAAGAAAACAGGTGGACGACCTACTCAGATCCAATCTAGAAGTCTGTCAGGAACCATCCCTGCACACACTAGTCCAACCACAGACAATACCACTTAAACCCGGTGCAACGCTAATAGCGATAAAAGTCTACTCAATAGCTCACAAACGCCGGCAGCAGATGAAAGAACAAATTGATGAGCTGCTGCGAAATTGTTTCATTGAGCCGGTTAATTTAGAATGGGCAGCTTCATCGCTGTTTGTTGCGAAACACGATGGAACGAATGACGTACGTTTCGTCACAGATTTCCGGAGGTTGAACAGCGTCACCATCCCAGACACCTACCCGCTGCCAAGAATAGACGACCTGCTTGCCCGTATCAAAGGCAGGCGTTTCATAACGGCATTAGACCTAATCAGCTGCTACTGGCAGGTACTTATCGATAAAAGAAGCCGGAAGTACTTTGCCACAGCTACCCCATTCGGCACATTCTGCTACACCAGAATGCCAATGGGGGCCAGAAACTCCGCCGCCCACTGCCAAAGAGTGGTAGAGCTCATCCTAACAGACATTGCCGGGATAATCATAGTCATCTATCAGGAGGACCTCCTTATAGCAAGCGAAACATTCGAAGACCATCTCCGCCATGTGCAGACGGTGCTTGACAGACTCATCCAGCACCGCTTCGCACTCAAACGCGCCAAATGCCGATTCTTCACGAGAAAGGTGAAGTTCCTAGGCCACATAATCACCCCGGAAGGCATCTTGGCAAACCCAGAGAAAATAGAGGCCATCCTCCAAATGCCCTACCCAAAAGACACTCATCAAGTAATGCCATTCTTGGCCTCGTGTAAATGGTTTGCCAAGTTTATCCCAAACTTAGCCAAGATCGCAGCACCCATCAACCGCCTGCTAAAAAAAGACATAGAATTTCACTTCGACGAACCATGCCAAGCAGCGTTCAACACCTTCAAGGAACGACTATGCTCGGCACCCATTCTTGCCTAACCAAATTTTGAGGAAAGCTTTCAGATCTACACAGACGCCAGCCAAGAGGCTATAGGCGCGGTCCTAGCACAGGAGATGAAGGACAAATTCGCGTCATTGAATACACATCCAAAACATTCAACTCGGCGCAAAAGAACTACTTTACAATGGAGAAAGAGGCCCTAGCAGTAATATGGGCCGTCAACAAATTCCGGGGATACATCGATAGTCTCCCAGTAGTGGTCCACTCAGACCACAGCCCACTCCGGTGGTTGATGTCTAAGCCAGATCCCACGGGCAGACTCGCAAGATGGATATTCAGCGTCCAGCAGTTCGTCTACACCGTCAAATACATACCCGGCAGACTCAACCACCTGGCTGACATGCTGTCCCGGCACTCCGGAGTCAAAGACCCGGTAGTCCTAATCCATTTATTCCAAATTCTGGATCCATCCATGCCGGAACCCGATTTCCGACAGATGCAAAAAACAGACGAATCATGCGGTCCCATCCTCGCCGCTCTACAAGCCAAAGAAGGGAAAGCAGAAATCGAGGCAAGGACATATGTCCACCGGGGATATCTCGTCGTCAATGATACGCTCTACAGATCACTACGCACAACAGATGACACAGATCCAAGATTAGTCATACCGGAGCAGATCCGCACCCAACTAATCAGCCGCAACCATGATTCCATCTCTGCGGGGCACCCAGGAATCAACGCCCCCATGGCCAGACTATTGGATAAGTACTATTGGCCCTTTATGAGAAAATATGTCACAAGATACATCACACACTGCCAAGAATGCCAAAAATACAAATTCCGGCCTACACTCACGACAGCTCACATCTAAGCACCGGCAATCAAAGAAAGATTCCACACCATCGCGGTAGACCTGGTCGGTCCCCTATTTAAGTCTCCAAAAGGTAATAAATTTATCCTATCCGCCTGCGATGCAATGTCTGGATAGGTTTATCTGTTTCCCATCCCAGATGCACAGGCAGATACCATAGCAGAAATGCTCATCAACGATGTATGCCTACGATACGGCACCCCCAAACAGATCACCTGCAATAACGGTCCACAGTTGCCAGCCACGGCAATGGCCCAGGCAGCCAAGCAGGTTGGAAGTACAATCAAACACATCGCAAATTACCACCCCCAGGCAAATCCTGTGGAACGACGGCACAGAGAGCTCAAGACCAGACTAGCCATCGCCGTAGGCCAAGACCATCAAACATGGGAAGAGCACCTCGCCGCCGTACGTTGGACCTTGAACACAACCATTAACCAGTCAATGGGAACTACACCATTCCTGCAACATTCGCCAGGATTCCCCGACACCCGCAGGACAGCATATTACAATTTTTGGTCCAGGGCAACGACCAATATTTGCTGACCTAGCCATCACAGAGTTCATACGAACCACGGCAGACACCCTCTTGCAAATACGGGACCGAATGGAACATGCACAAGATGCACGACGTACTCAACACAACGCAACTCCAGCCTCGCACACCTTTAGAGTAGGCGACCACATCCTACTAAAGTCCCACGGGTTTAGCAATGCGGAGAAAGCCATATCGGCCAAATTAAACCTGAAGAGGGAAGGCCCTTTTCACGTCACAAAAAAGATTGCTCCCACAACTTTCAAGATCACGGACAGAAACAAAAACAAAGTACTTCAACAATTCAGCTCCAAAGACATGCTGCCATTCAAAAGCACGGTCGCAAAACACACGAAAGACCCAACGCACGAAAATGACCACCCAGAGTCATCATTTGCCGCAGAAACCGATGATGAAGACGACATCGTAGAAACACCACCGAAAACACATTCCCGAGCGGGGAGACCATATAGACTACCGCTAAAACTACAGCATGCACAGGTCACCAAGTTAGAGGATAACCCCATCCTCCGGCACTACGACACCCCTGTAGTGGAGGCGCTCACCGAGTTCTCCACAGAATACTGTTTTCAACAAAACATCATGGACATAGCTGACAGAAAGTCAGCTAACGAATTATTCACCATTGCACATTTTGACAATCTCTACAAACTCAACACAAGCAACCCAAACAACAACAATGCCGGTGAAACGCCACAGTACAAAGTTGCCCGAGCAGCCCACATACTCAATGAACGAGGCTGGCCCCGATTAGCAGCAAAACAATTCGATAACTTACCCGAACCAGAGAACTTTCATGATACTGCAATTGCCCATGATAATGACCTTCTCGCCGAATATGTCGGCTTAGAGGCATGGATCACCCACCAAAACCAAGAAAAAACGAACTCAGAAATCATCGAACACCAAAACAAAGCAGACTCACCTATTCAGATCCAGAAAATCACATTTGGCAATACGAGCCATCAAAATACCTCGATATACACACAGAATCAGGAAAATGACAACAAATCCCGGCCAATCATACAAAACCCGCTAAACATTTCAAATCTCCCGCCAATGCCAGCGCCGTCCGGTGGCCAGAGCGCCATAAGAGACAACATTGACCACCAGGCGACGCCACACAACGACCGAAACGTCCACATGAGGAAAGCACACTCAATCACTGACTCTCACGCAAGCCAGGTCTTCGACCAAGCACGCTCAGATCACATCGAATTAACCAGACTTTCAGCCAACAACCGACCCGCAATTTCGACAATGGATTCCGAAAAAGACAACCCCAGTACCGCCCAGCCCTCGATGACAACCGAAACGCCCATGGACCCCGATTTAGAAACCTCTATACAAGCTGAACCCCTGAACATGACAACGATCTGGAAACACGTGGGAGCACCGGCCAACACGCCTGGACGGTGAAGACAACCGGTGTTCCACACACTAACGGGGACGTCACTATTGATGATTTCACTGGTGGTAGACAACACTTCGACCATCCAGCTAACAAACACGGTGTACGGAGAGGTAGATGTAGCCACCGACCTAGCACATGAACTGCTGCAACCCCTTCACCGGGCAGTCAACGCAATGGCTGATCTCCCACTAACATCCACCGAACGAGTACCCACAACAAGCATCATGGCCTCGGTCAGAAAGACGGCGGAAGAGAGAGATGCGACTATCATCCTTTTCGAAAAGGAACGCCAAGAACACCAAAAGACATGAGAAGCCCTAAATTAGACAATCAACAAGTACAACTCTTTGCTAAACCTGTACCAGCAATCTCGTACCCCGAGGGCCACCATGCGGTCCGAAAACAAAGAGAAAGCGGACAGGCATCGTACACCAGAGAACAGTCGATCTCCAGCCCGGCGTATACCGCTAACACCCGGCCGATCAATGACCTTGGCCAGCCCAAGATCTACTGCCGGCACATGGGCCCCAACCCCATCCTGTAGCTTTACGCTCACAACGCAGGAGCTAATAGAGCCATCAGACGACGGAAGGGACGTGACCAGCGCCCGACTTAGGCGGCCCACCACATCACACAAATCAGAGTCAGACGACTCAGAGGAATCGGACAGTAAGTCCTCCTTCAGCAGCCCACCAGTATCCCTCATAAAACAACGAGCAAAAAAAGGAACTAAATAAGTCCCAAAGCCAAAACAAACCCGCCCCTCTCTCAAGAAAGAGAAAATCCCACAAACCGCCACCAGAGTCAGAGTAACGACCCAGAAAGGGACACAAGACCATCAAGTTCAAAACTCCCCGTCCGGAATACATGACATACCCTTCACCGGCGAAGAAATCCAAAGCAAAGAAAACCAAGTCCACCGCCGAACCGGAGATCCCGGCACTCATGGATATACCGGTGCAAAACCCGGCAGAGAAAGCCACAGAAAAATCCAAAGAAAAACCTGACCAGCCCACTCCCAAAGAAAAGTCCACCGGCAAGAAAACAAAAGGAAACGTTTTCACCATGAACCTAAAATCAGGAGATTACATCAGATGGAACCAGCGCTTCTCAGGTCCATCAAAGAAAACAAAAAAGAGCCTCACCACATTAAAAGAGCATTTCAAATTCATGCGGAAACCCCAGGCTAAACCCATCAAACAGACCTACGTCCATCCAAAACCTACGGATGAAGATTATCCTTACTGGATCCAACTTAAACCACGACCTACACCGGGAAACGAAATAAAGGCTTGCTACTACTGCATCGAGCAAAGCAAAAAATGGGCCCAATGTGTAAACCACTTCGACGGTGCTCACCCAATCCCACCACCTAGGCGCATCCCACTGGGAAAGCAAAAACGCATACCGTTCGACCCAGAAGACATCAACGAGGCAGACATCACAGTGTGCCAGATCATAGTGGAACGCACTTCGGCCCCAGACTACAACCAGTAATATCCACCGGCACTCCTCAAGAGCCACATACACCTAAAAAGGGGGTACTTACCTCAAACCATCAAAAAAATAAAAAAAAAATATACATACCTTTCCTCATTTAATCTCATTGTCAAACACCTTGTGTTGTACAACAGAACAAGTCCCAACATCCAACACGTGGGAAGGCCTAAAGGAAGGAAAAGAAGGCGGGAACTGACGTCAGGAGGTCACCTGCCACCAGAGGGAGTTACTGTCATCCAAGACCAGTATAAAAGGACCACTCGCAGCCAAAAAGAGGCAGTCTTGCACCAGCCACGACTCCGGACACCAGTCATTTTGGTCATCTTATACCAAGCCCTACTTATCTTGCCAATTGTACCTTGTATTGAAACTCAACCATAATAAATTACCGTACCGCTCCCATTGCGTGTACGGCCAAACTCAAATACCGGCATACTTTACCTTTTTTCACTCTGCTCGAATCCCGGGTCTGCAAAACCTCATTCGTGCAGGAAATCCGGGACTTCCAACTCCGCCGGCAAACCCTGCTGACAGCCGGAGGTCCAGTCCCTAGACGAGCTCTTAGCCATCCCGGCGCACTTGAACGCCGAGCGATTCCACCGCGAAATACCCTTAACCGGTTTTCCGGTACACTACTTTCGCCTAAGAAACGAAAGGGACTTTTGCCCCAAAATCGAACAAAGGTTCACATATTCGACCTAAGTCCACCTAGGAGCTCATAAAGACTCCTTTGTTGTACATGTACACCGCTTCAGTAAGTGAAACACTGCTGTTTTATTTAATCATCGGTTTGCTTTTTACTATGTTCCATTGATTCTTTAAGACCTGTTATTTCGTTTCGATGACTATTGTCTGTCACCTAGAATGACCATGTTCAGATTTATTTTATTAAATTAAACATTTAAATGATTAGTTTGCATTTTCCTTTCTTGCAATGTTATTATGAATAGTTTTACTTCAGCAACAATCCATGCAGTTGCTTTTTTAAACGATTAAGTACAAGATAATGGATTCAAAATTAACATTTCAGAGATTTTAAAAACAGGAATTACATCTACTAAACAAACATTTTAATATAAGTTCACAAATTTATAGAAGTGACATAGTTATAATTTTTAAAAAAGACATTTAAGTTACTTTTGGCAAACTAGAAGCTCTGTTTTTATGATCGCTCTTACATTACATTTGCAACGCTTTGATAGCATCTTCAATTTTTCTCAGATCTTCCTTAATCTGTTTTATTTCCACTTCTAATGCGATTTTTATATAATGTTTATTGTTAGTGAGCTTTAAGAAGATATCAAGGCACGAAAATGAGTACAAAATCAAACGTCCTTAATTGCAAAACGATTTTTCTACAACTTTTCCCTTTTTGAACTTAGTCATAAAGTCGACTTTTGTTTTGTCGAAGTTGTATTTGTTTTCATCTCGCAATACTTTAGTATAATATTCATTTTGCACCATTTCTTTATGATGAGTCACTTCTTTATGCATTGCTTCTGTTGACTAAGTAAGCTAAAATACACCATTTTAACATGTTTATATGTCAAAGTTAATTAGTTAGTAGTTGAGTACCAATATGATAAGATTTATCAACAATCAATAAAACTGATTCAGGAAGTTCAAGGAGAAGCTTCAAGGAAGTTTACAATTGCAATATCTTTTATTTGTTTCTCAGTTTTAGTCTGTGTTAATTTTATTTTTTCATCGATTCGGTTGTAATCATTAGTTAACTGCGAAGAAAACAAAAATAAGTTTAATAATTACATTTAGTAAGGGCTTGTCCAAACTGGTCACTTTTAGTATGAAGTTCGAACTTCATACTTAAAAATAACCGGTTGAAGCGTCATTTGAGGGCAGTATGGTAGTCCGAATTCGTGACCTTAAGTTCGTAGTGTGCACTTAAAATGATAATTTTGCATGAAGGTTGCTGACTTGCGCCCTACGATGACATCAGGATGACGTCACTACTGTGGAATTATGGGATATTTTAGGACCAAGTACAAAGAATTTTCAAAACCACACTAAATCTATACTACTTTGGTTCTAAAATATCATGGCGGCTAATATCTCGGCAACAGAGAGCGAAAATATCAGCTTCAAATTAAAGTACATACCGTATAAATATTTCATCTCAAAAAGTATGAGCTATGATTATGTAAAACAGTAGTTTGGCTCCATAAGTGTTTTGTAATTTACAAGTTGCTTTAATGTCAAAATTCTGTGTGGTCTGAATTGGTTACTGCATGGATATTAGTTTACAATCCACTTATGGTTTCTTGGAGTTAAGTCATCCAGGAACATCGTTAATACCCCTATGTTAACGCAACACCAGGCTAATTTATGGTGTAAATATTTTTGAAATTCATCATGTAGTTCATTTGTAGTTTATGAATTTCATTACGGGTACTAAAAAAATGTATCTAAAATAATTATGCCAAAAATTAGCCTGGTATTGCGTTAACATATGGCTTTCAACGTTGTTCCTCCGGAGACATACACATACTGTAGGTGTTTAAATTTACATGTACATTTCCATTATTTATGTAGACATTTTTTTAACCCTCCCCCTCCCCTAGGTGGACATTTAAAGACAATTATGGTACCCCCCCCCCAACAGAATTTACATGAACACTACATACTTCCCCCATTTACATAAAGGTGGATTTATGTTTTACATTCTGTATGCTTTTTTACAGTACACAGGGTTCCCCCAAAAATTTAATTTTTAACTTCCCTGACTTTTCCAGGTTTCAAAAAAAAATTTCCCTGACCAATAACAACGTAAAAATTAAAATTTTCCAAAACTGACACTGAAAAATATTTTTTTTTAAATTTACAAACGACAATTTTGAAAATTAACAAAGAATGTTTTTTTTTTAAATTTAAAAAAAAATTCTACTCGGAAAATGTTAAAAATTTGTGCTCGAAAAAGGTGAGAAATAGCGCAATTTGGTCCTCGGAAAATGTGGAAAATTTGAACTCGAAAAACCAAGATAATTTTGAAAACTTGTACACGGAAAATGTTTAAAATTTGTATTCAGAAAACTAAGAGAATTTTCAAAATTTGTTCACAGAAAACGTGGACAATTTTGCTAATTTGTACTCCAAAAACGTGCACAATATTTTTAATTAGTACTCGGAAAACGTGGAAAATATTGCTAATTTGTACTCGAAAAACGTGGACAATTTTGCTAACTTGAACTCAAAAAACGTGGAAAATTGTGCAAATTTGTCCTCGGAAAAGGTGGAAAATTTTGCAAATTTGTACTCGGAAAAGGTGGAAAATTTTGCAAATTTGTACTCGGAAAAGGTGGAAAAGTTTGCAAATTTGTACTCGAAACAGGTGGAAAATTGGCAAATTTGTACTCGGAAAATTTTGCAAATCTGTACTCGGAAAATGTGGAAATTTTTCGCACATTTCTACTCGGAAAATGGGCCCTGAATCGCCGTGACTGCATTAAATTTCCCTGACTTTTTCAAAATAAACCATCCTTCCCTGACTTTTCCCTGACTTTTGCAGGTCATTCTTAACTTCAATGACTTTTCCACGTTTTCCAGGTTTTCCAGGTCTGTGGGAACCCTGTAATCAATTGTTGAAACGTATACATCTTGCAAATATTTTTATACATAAGCCTGCCATTTTTTTGTTTGTTTCGCAAAGTCAGCTAACTAATATTTGTATTACTCCTAACTAAATATTACTAAATATTTTTGCATTAACATAATTACTTTTGTAGCCTACATTAAATATAGGCCTACTAACAGCATTTCATGTGTTCGAAATATTTGTCAACTTTGAAATATCAACTCAAAATATGAGTTTATAATCCATTTTCAATGCATGAGTTATTCGAGTTTATAATTCACTAGATATTTGAAAGTTTATTTTTCAATTGTCTATTTAATAAACAAAACTAAATTTCTGATTCGTAAACAACATTTTCATTTGGTAAACCAAACTTACTCCGTGAACTACAATTTCGTTTCGTAAACAAACTTTTCATTTCATTTCATTTACAAACAACAAATTTGTAAAGATATCAGTAATTGCTTGTCAGTGTTTGTAAACTGATGAAATAAAAAGTTTATATAGTTCGCGAAATAAAAAATGCAGTTTACGAAATAGAAATCTAGTTCGCCGAATGAAAATATAGTTTGTTTACGAAATGAAAAGTTAATTTAGCAAGTGAAAATTCAGTTTTCTAAATGAAACATTTAATTTGCCACAGTCATGGCTGATTGAATACAGGTACTATCCCAGCATTTGCCTAAAGTAATTGTGGAAAACCATGAAAATCCACAATGGAGGATAGCCGACACGGGAATCGAACCCGAGTCTACCGAATGCGAGGCGAAAGTGCTAACCACTCAGCCACCTTGATCGGTACAAAAACATACAGTAGAACCTGTCTAAAATCAAACGCTTGGGACCGGGGAAATTTTGATATTAGACAGGTTTTGATTTCAGACAGGTTCATCCAGAAACAGCTGCAAAATAGGGAATTTCCCCTTTTTTAATTCTAG
>JAQGBX010005081.1:0-14259 GCA_034698745.1 Megaphyllum sjaelandicum | reverse complement strand
GGAAACGTCACGTGATACTGTATTTTCTCTTTCTAAAAATTGCGAAGTTTTCGTATTTGTCGATGGATGTCAGGAATCTATCCGCTAAAAAACAATTGTTGGTGCAGCGTTCTTTTCTATAGCGCATTTATTTCCCTCTTCAGATCACATTGGTTACTACGAGCCTCCTCAATAGAGGAGAAAACGATTGATGACGAGATGATTATGATAAAGGGAGGAGTGGTATTTACGTTGCCATGGCTGACTTTTCGGTCTTAGATCTAGAGCTTCTTGTTAGCCGAAATCAAAACGGATTGTAGTTGAAATACTCCTATAATGGCTAATCGGAAGCAGACTTGGCACTTGAATTTCCTCTACTGATGGAAATATACTATAGCGTTAGTTATGCTTTAAGAAAGGTCGAGTTTTTTTTTTACTTGCCTTCTGTAACGTCTGATGTCCAGACGCCCCGTCATTTGATGACTTAAAAAACTTCTATTGAGCTAGCAGAACTGTATGCATGTACCTTAATAAGTGATGGATGGTATATGGCATGGTACAGCAGCAAGCTATTATAGCTTTCGTTTAGACTGTCATATTATTATTATTATATGCAAATCAGAGGTTGATGGAATATATCTAACGATGAACGAAATATAGCCTCGTTCGCAATTTGTTAAAGATTGTGAACGCATAAAACATGAGTAACCAGTCGTAACTCTATGCGTATTACCGGTACGTATATTCTGTATGGTCCTGAATATCAAATTAGGCAAGTTCGCTTACTGTACTGCACGTGCGACTGTATTATAACATTTGCCTCTGGAGAGAAGAAAGGAAAGTTAATTTGACAATGTGGCATTAAACGCTCGGGGAGGATTATGCAGAAATGACTGGATTGGGCGGTTATATGAAAGAAGCTAGGAGAGCCTAAAATTAGCGCAAATGTGATATTGTAATATGTGAACGCGTGTCACGAAACGCTGCACTGCTCTTCGCATTCAGCTTTCTTGCAGGTTTTTAACAATTTATAACCTAAATTTGCTTTTTACTTGACGAGATGTGGCGTTTCGGTGCACGTCCATTTCATCTCAACAGTTCACCTAAATAGTTTTCGCGCATATCCAGATGGCGCCACCGTCAGATACTGTATACATGTATGTGCTCCACCGACAGAAAAGCGACAGCATGCGATGCGAAGGTAATGCACCAAAAAGGTCATACGTATGCGGGTGTACAATTGTATATTGCCCTATTTATTGATAATGTTATCCATGATCACTGATAAGTTTCCAAAACGTTCTACGATTATCTATTTTATTGTTATACATTTTAAGAATAGTCTAGCTTGATGTTTTCAACGAAGTTTAGTCAAAACTGTATCTCTTCAGGTAAAACAAAATTCAAGACTCGTATAAATGAGTTGCGAGCACACAAAAAATGGTAAATCCATAGTGCATTTTGTCTTCATACATGTATAATCTCGCACTTGGGCAGACGTGAAGTCACTTTGTGCCAAAAAGCGAGCTGGAAGGCTCGTTTCTGGAATTAAAGTAACCTAATAGTTCTGTTTTAATAAAACATGCATAAAAATTAGGTTACTCAGACAGAAGCTACACAGATTGTATTTTTGCAATCGTGAAGTCAAGTTTTCAAAATTGACACGCTAATTGTAATTGGTTTGAAAAATCGTTCAAGAGCGCATGCTTTAATTTCCGACCAAAGTGCGATCTGCGAAGCTTCGGAGTACCCATAATAAGCGCAAAATATGCGACACGCTAGTATGGGGTGAGTGAATTTTAGATGCGCGTACAGTACTTGTGCCACTGCGCTGCACTATGCGCACTATACGATTGGTGCGCCTCCTAGTTGCGTCGCTGCACGTTGCGCACCCGCTTGTCATCAGTTAAGTAATCTATGGGGTAATGAAGGCCAGTTCCAGGTTCAGACCCTGGCCATTATGAGCACTGGCAACGTTTTTTCCCGTAAACTTAAGCCCCTAATGAGTCATTGGGCTGGCCTTGATTGGCGGATTCTTAGTTTTCGAGATTAGTTTTAGCACTGGAATGGTGCTGTTGGTGCGAGTGATCAACACGAATAATGGGAAACTGTGGTCGAGTTAGTGCGCGAAATTGCCTTCGTTAGTGGTTCCAGTCTGACTAGGAGAAGAATATAATTTTTTTCCGGATCGTGGTCCGAATAAGATGCGGTTTACTCGGTGCGTTGACCTTGGATCGGGGCGAATCAATGTGCACACGTGGCTTTCGACGTAATTGTGTTTATTAACACGCGCGCTGGTATTATCAGTCTCCTGAGCGAGCTTGGAGGGGATGTTTCTTCCAATTTCACGATCTATAGCCCTGACATTTAGGAAAACATATGAAATGAGGGCCTACGCGAAAGGTCGTTTGAAATGCCATTGGAACAGTTGCGGTCAGGATTGAAACATCCGTTCATCCGTTGCAGCGCGCTAGAAAACTGCATGCACCCACGACATTTCCACCACAAACCATTTTCCAAATGCTAAAGGATTAATGGAATCGTCAACTCTGAGACTCGCATCCGATATTCAGAATACTAGCTGAACTTTGCAGACGGAAGCCTTACGAATCCTGCTTTGGTGGTCGTGGTAAAGTCACGTGACTTTTACTTTTAAAACAGTGAGCGTGGATGCGAGTCTGCCAAAGTGCGATTCCTAAAGTTTGTCTGAGTACCGCTAATGATGCCCGTCATTTGCGGTATAGGAACCAATGGGAATTCATCTTACATTTTTTGCGATCACATACATGAATACTGTGTACGTTTTTGATGAATAAAATTTAAACAGTACACCTACTGTATAGGCACGAGTGACCCTGCTGGTACTACCGCGAGTTTTCCCAAGGGATGTTTCTGAACAGTAATCAGCATTACAATGTGGTGCGATTTAACGCGGATTTAAGACTATCTCTACGTGTAATCTTGCATTTGTAAACCTTTTCGAAAGATACTTTACATGTATCTCTCGCCGATGAAGACAGTTGTTATCGTAACAAGTTTTTCAATTTCCAATCTGGTGGAAGGTTCCTAAAGACGTTCTTTATTTAAAGTGCGAATTATTGGCAGACTTGAATTTGCATAGTGCTCTTCGCTTTAAAGTGTTTTAATGTACATCAATAATTACGTCTAGTATATGAACTTTTCGCAGGTTTAATTTATTATATGCGCGTTATCTTTTTTTATACACAGTGCCGTGTAATGTACATGTATAAGTTTTCAATTTCTTCCATAGCTGCTAACGCGTACATGTACAATGTACGTGTGTAGGAATAAATGTCATGTTCTAAAGTCCATCATAGTGCGTTTGACAGCACTTGCTTGGCTTTTCTGTAAGGCTGAATGATTGCTATTTTTGGATAAATCTTTTAATGGATGCGTGTGGAAGTTGATAATCCGTTTAATAGTTTGATGGCTGTTCTAATACGGCTTGTTGATGTACTGCAACTTTTCACTTTCTCTGAAATTTCAAATAATGTTGAGTGAATCGAGTGTGAAGGTTGAAATGCCATTAATTACTGGATTTTATGGGGTCACACTAATGACTTTGAAAGCTGATGGCTGCCAATACGTTATGTTAGACAACGCTGCATGCGCCTGCCACTCTTTATTCTGGTTATCGGCTTCGCAGATTGCAACGTGTCACTTTGTCTTTGTCCAGAGTAAATTTTCCTCTGATGAAAGTCCATTTTGAATTAGCATACTTGTTCCATCTTGAGGTTGAGCTTGAAAAACGAGGGCCACTCTCTCTTTCCTATATATTTATTAATAGCACGGTCGTCCATCTGGCTCTGAAATCTATCGTGTATACCAGGTACAAGTATACATTTACATGTATAGTTCGTCCTTGGTTTCGAAAATTCTAAAAAAATTGTCTACCATTTGTATACCATACATACTGTACATGTATACTGGAGATTTATCTCTGCTGGTTATCAGATTATGCAAATCTTCGTTTTAGTTACCAATTAAGGGCAGCTGCGAGCTGAGTTTATTACCATTCTTAATGCGTATGGTGATTATAGGTGTCAATATAGTGACACCTAGTGAGTGCTTTCAAAATAATAAAGCGAATAACCTTCCTTGGGTTAGGTGTCAGTAATCGTTATGGTCACAAAGTATGAATTAATTAATCCGAAGAATCACTGAGTTCAAAGAAAATTAAATTAACTAATGGTGGGTTACCCCAACTAATTTACAGCACAAACTTAGTATATGGGCTTAAACTTAAGTCCCATTTAGTCTGATATTCATCGATATGCAGAAGAATCGATTATGCATGTCACCTACTGTGAATAGAAATTCCAACTTAAGTTGCCATGCGTAAGGGTAAGAAAAATACTTTTGCATTGCAGATATCCTTTCATTTCGTTTATCGTGGTATTTTTGTCCTAATCTTAAGTGAAATGTAGAGTTGAATAAAAATTTTTTTTCTGGAAGGTAAATGTGTATCAATTGGTGATTTTCGGTAATATTTTCAAATTGAAGTTAATTGAAATTTGATGATCGAATAAAGGTGGTTGTTGGTTTAACTTAATGCAACCCAGGGTTAATCACTGTGTATGCTATCATAATGCACATAAGCACAAATTGTAAATGAATATCAGAAGTTATACTTATCACAATTTAACGGGTGCCAAACACTCGGCATGGATGCTATCTTTTTAAGTGATTAACGGTCGTTTATCTAGGCTTTGTTGAAGCATTGTGAAGTTTACAAAAACACTATGTTGCAATTGAATGGCTGCAAATGAGCGGTTATTTATGGCAGCCATCCATTCCTCGCGCAGCTGAACCGTGCTATTACTGCATACATATATACCGTATAAATGCCTCGCTATAAAGTTAGCAAGGTATGACTGCGGATGGTAGACCGACAATCTCATTGTCTACAAAGATATTAACCTATAAAACGCCGAGTAAACGATCGCAACACATGTAATTCTCGGTGGTATATGTTTTTTTTAGGGGGATCTCTAGTTACATCTTCGGATATTTTCCAGGAAATATGTGCTAATTAAAGTTTTCCGACTGGTGCGTTAGCATCCCCGAAGGATATTTTTATACTCCTTCGATGGAATTCTGCAACCGCAGTAAATTGCAATCAATTGCGTGTCCCCGCGGAAATGGATGGAGTTTTTTTTTCCTTATATTAAGACGGTGAATCGTCTTTTTTTTTCCCAGTCGAAGATCTCCGGCTTTTCGTCGGTGGAGCCGTGAAAATACCTTCGACGGTTGCATCTGGTTTGGTTTTTATTAAGGCTCTTCATCAGAGGGGGGAAAAATAACTCCTTCTTATATTGGCCTATATGGAAGGAGAAAAGTATCTGTCAGAGATTTTTGAGCTGCCATACGGAGATTTATATTGTCTCGAAAGTCTCCGAGCTCGAATGCAGCGCGCCATTTCTTTTTATGGGCAGCCATGCAGCAGCTGAAAAGTGCATCGTTATCCGAAAGGCGAATATAGTTTTCTCCACTTTTAATTTTGCCATCCTACGCCGTTGGGTGAGCGGCCATGTGCGACCGAGGGTTATTCCGACGCTCACTCCCATATCCATTTTTCTTCTCGTTATACCTTTGGGAAAACTTCTTGATAAACTTGTTCATATTTCACCGACGTCGAGTAATAAATGACACCGGTGAAACTTGTACGCATCAGTCCTTCCAACCATGAGCGTTGAGCCCTATAGCTACCTTAATCCTATACCTTTATTTGCGAGATGTGGGGTATAGTGCACACTATAGGCTATTTAGATCCCGTATATCTTTTTATTTGACTTTTCAACTTCGCTCGTGGTGATTCTCGATGATTCTCCGCGTTTCCACTTGTTGGTCATTTCGGGACTTTTCCCTCGGCGCGTCATTTTTGCGGCCAATGAGAGGAAGAAAACTAATTCGACTACAGAATATAAGGAAATTGCTCGGCAATTCTTATGATGCACGTGCGTTTACCTAGAAATTTCGTCTGTTGGCTGTTGTTCAATTCCGTCGTTTCCATCTGCATCGTTAGCTGTTTTGGTGCAGTTTCATTCAGTTAGTGGAAAATGATTGTCCGTTGCAATGTTTAATCTGCATTTGGTACACGCCGCTGCAAGTTTTCTATCGGCATTTGCGACACGTGGTAAACCCTTTATCTGATCGTAAATTGTGTCCATGTATGCAGTCATGCACACTCGTATATTGATATACGAGCGTACGATCAATAGATGGCTAATTTAATGGATATTTTTTTAAAAATACGCGTGATAATTAGGCCTACGAATGTTTTTGTTTTGTTATTTTAACCGAAAGAGATTAATTTCAGAAATTTGAAATAATTCCATTATCAGGACTTAGTTCAGAAGTTTTCATAAAATTATTCTAGGGGATGCTATAGATAACTTGCATGTGACGTCACGCAGCTTGTGGGCGTGGCTAATGTGACTTGGTTTACATTATGGGCGTGTTGTGGCGCAAATAAAGAGCATCATTCTAAAAACTTAAGAAAATGCCCCTTTAGATACTATCATGCACTTGGACGTGTATAGATTTTTATCCGAAAGTAAATATTTTGATGCTGTTTTCCCGCTGCAAATCAAAAATTGTGTGAATTTTCTCGTTTATTTCTAAATAAATAATTAAATAAAAGAATAATGCAAAATGATATATGATACGATTGCGTCTGCTGCCGGCTCGTGCAATAACACCTGATGTCAGTGTATACCTTGAAGTACCTCACTTTATCTAATCTGGGCGGGGCAAGACCGCGTCATCTGCTCGTGAAAGTTAACTGTATATGTAGCCTAAGTAATCTCATTTTGAAGACCTTCTGCAGAAACTGTATACATGTACTGTATATCATATGTATTATATGAATCATGAATCTTCATTATATTGTATGTTAATTTGTATATTGCACGAGTTCCCATCGTATATGTACTGTATACACCTTTAAAGAATATTCAATTTCTATAAAAGTCGATTGTTTTCGCCTGATTAAAAATATGCACTGTTGCGGCTTAGACGTTAAGAATGACAAAAACAAAGTTATGAAATATATAGGCCTACGTGCCTTCTAATATCCTCTTTACTCGATCTTTTTCTATAACATTGTATTCCAGCTTCTTAATTCGGGGCCACAGATCGCTATAGGAAATTGACTTCCTCGTTCATTCGGTTAGAAGGATTCAATTTCAATTACCAGGAAGTTGAATGTAAAGCATTTTATACATTAAATTTGCCATTAAATACGACTCATATTCAGTAAACATAATGCGGAGATGCCATCCACCGTCATGAAAACGATGCAACGAATGGTATATAAAATCTTTATGGTGAACATTTGATCATCTCAATTCGCTGTGTGCAAAGAATATTCGGGATTTCCATGTGACCGCAAAATATTGCAATAAGTGCGAGCAAATTTTCGTTAGGAAATGTACCTCGATCCGCGATGCTATACATTGTTTGGTTTAAGAATTTAACCTATAGCATGCACGCTGTTATATTTCTACATGATGTCATAAGTTTCTGGAAATAACATTTGACACCTTTCTGCGATGCATTTTAAACCACTTTTCCTAAAGTAATCTTTCCCGAATGTCACGCTATTCGTATACGGTCAACTGTTTAGCATCGTTGTACACGCTGTATACATACATTGTATTTTTGCTAGTGCCATGAATCATCGGGTTGATGGCTCTACTAAAACTTCCATACATTTCTAAAATGGCACTTTTGTAGCATTTTAGTGCCAGCGAAGATCCCTCGCCAGGCTTTTTTTTTTACTTCGTTGAATTCTTTGCTAATTTATGATGCGAAGAATATCTATATCCTCGCAGCCACGATTGCGTTGTGTGTCGTATTCTTGTCGTTGCGTCATTTTTTGTGAAACCATGCACTATAGGATGATGTAAGTATAGCATAATGGCGATATGTAGCATATATACGGTATAGCCATCTAACGCTCGTATATCACCGAGCTCTCTCTCTTTCGCTGGTCTTTTCTTAACGTCCTCAGTTTTTTTCTTTTGAAGTGTGCCTTTCCAGCCATTGCCCGATGCAGCGATGTCTTGATAACCAAACTACCTTTTTCATCAAAAGTTTAAAGTGTGCCATGACACCGTAGATCTTCTCGGTCTTTGCCAGATCCGTTTTTATTAATAAAAATATGCACCCATCATCCTGTTTGAATTTCGTCGAGAGATAGCAGTTTTGGAAGCAATTTCTGAATGGATGTGGCGCCCGTATATTTTATGATGTGTGAACCGTGCGCGTTATTACCCTTTTTTGGAACTATGCACACTGTAAAATTAGAAAAAAAAGGAAATAGGAGCGAATAACAAGTTTAGGAAGATGGCTATCTATCAAGCCTTTATATATAAAAGGCACGCGGGCAAGGACGTCGTCATATTTACATGCCATCATATTAGCCCGATGTTGGCCTCTTTGAAGTCTCTGAAAATTTTATAAAGCATGCGTGTGGAAAGCAGATTTCATTTTATAAACTAGAACAGGGTCCTGGCCAACCGTTGTTGTTGTTCAATTTGAGGGCTTTTCGATAAAGGATAAACGGAAAACCTCTGATGAGCATATGTCGATAACGTTTATATGAGTTTATAAACGTCCTATATAGACTATCATTTCAGAAAGTGCTTGTTATTGCTTTTGAAAGAAATGATTATACAAATGTATAGTTATAATGGAGAAAGCTTTATTTGTAGGTACAATTTACATTTCTATATGGTATGCAGTATATGTACCCTGCTTAGAACCGCTTGAGGCGGATTTGATTTTTATGTGTGGCGAATGGATTTGTTTTATTCCGACAACTTAGGCTAACTGGTACTATAGTAACATGGACTGTTTCATGATACTATACATGTATAATAGCAGCAATATTCAACGAGCGTTACTCTGAAATTAGGACAACCTAATAAAAGCAGAATGAAAGTTCTGCTATAGAAAAATGAAAACTAAGGCTTTTTCATTTTCTATTTAGGAAAATTGGAAAGTACAGGGTGTCAGTAAAACATTTTTCGGAAAAGCGCATGTATCGTTGCCTTAAATCTTGTTGCGTCCCTCGTCAACTTTACAATCATTGCAATGGCTGACAGTTGAATAATATGGAGGTAACGTCACCTTGTACGCTTTTCACATGTATGTAGATCGTATCCATACAGTAAAATGATAAGAACAGATAACGAGTTGTTTGTCTTCTTGCAAGAATACTATACGGATAGAATTCTTATATGGATGCAGCCGTTTTTTTTTAGATTTTTGCATGGTCCGTAAGATCTGCGAAAATCTGAAATTCATGTTTAGCAGTGCAATTTAAAACGAAAAATGGAAGCTGCCAAAATATGCTCGTCGAAAGAATGCGCCGAAGTATGCGCATGCATCTTCTATATATAGGCCGCAAATGCAAGAATTAGTGCCCCGTATAATTTGACCCGAAATGGCGGTATAGCTGCATAGAAGCTTTTCGGTATTACTTATTCCGTCATTTCCAGGATTCCTGTAGTTTAGTTAATACTCCTTTCGATCTTACACGATCCGCATGAACGGCTACGGACAAGTAAAATTGAGCCCCCGGTCGCCGGCCCCCTCCTAATATACTTTCTTCCGCTCTCATACATAATGGATATGGAACAGCCATTCCCCACCACCGAATGATTGCCTCGAATAGAAAACATAGCTTATGGAATACGTAATTTCCGTCCGATGGATCCACGGATTGCCGAACATGGCCTTTTTTCTGCCAGAGATACGGGAACACTGGCTGCGCATGGGACCGTGTGCTCGATAATCATTGTTCTGGGACTGATTACATAGATCATTGCATGCAGCACCACCCGACGGGTGGCCCGATTATTGATTAACTATCTAGCCAGCTCCGTGCCTGCTCTATGATGGCACCATCATTGGCTTTTATTGCATTTTTTCTCTCCTCTGTACGATTCCTTTTATAGATCCATCTCCATACACATAACCGTCTTTCTATATTATGGAAAACAACACGTGGTTGGATGGGTTATATTACCCGATCCAAAATGCTCGTTGGTGCTCCGAAGACTTTATACGACACTAACTTTACTAAGAAAGCCATAACTGGTTGGAGCGTGGAACTTTGTCTATACCAGCAAATTTTTTCTTTCTTTTTGCTTTCATGCGCAGCGCCAGTTAAACCTGTCCTCTGAATTACTTTGACTCGAACCGTACTATAGCAGCTTTGGTAAAACGTTTGCCAACCAACTTTTAGTAATCTTAACTCGTTTTCATTGCCTGCCTTTGCCAGTATAGGATTATTTGGCAATGACTTTGCTCACGCACGAATAAAGAAGTATTATAAAAAAAACCGATCCGTTGCTCATTGTTTTGACAGGTTATAACCGTATTTGAGCAAGTATTCGTTTTACGCCTGTTGCATGTTACCATTATAAGGAGTGATATAGTCCATCCGAACATGCGCATACAGTTGTCGCTTTGTGTCCAATGTAACATTTACAGTCTGTGTAACGTTAGTACCATGTGGCAGGGGTCATTATCCAAGTTAAGTCGGACTAAACAGCCTCGCCTTGATGGATCCCAACATCATCATTAAATTGTATCTCCCCGGACTTGGACCGGCAACATTAGCGAAATGCTTACTTTGGCCTGGGATGAACTTAACTTGTAATAAAGATGAGGGCGGGATGGAAAAGGAGAACGACCATGGCCGAGATAGTAAACTATATATAGCATTCTCGTGCATGGAGATATTGTGGGAAACCATGAAAACCCACAAGCAGGTTAGCCGTCCCGGGAATCGAACCCGCAAACCTTGCACGTTCTGAACGAAACTCCCAATTTCTAATCACGGGTCGAATTCCTTCTAATAACGAGTAAAAAAGATTAATGTTATACCAAATTCTTCAGTAACCAACAATTTGCCAACAACGGACCACGTCATCTCGGCTCACCGTATATATATACGCATAACCATTGAAAAGTTGGATGGCCACAGCGTGTCAACAGATTCTTAGTGTAATAGTCGATAATCCTGTTTTATGTCCATTTCAATTTTTTATTATAGAGTGCATGCGTCGGGAATAAACGGAGCCGGTGCGCCTAATAGATATACGGTATTTTCTGTTTGGTCGATTAAGAATTGATGCTCGTGAGGGCAATTACAAGATGCATGGCGGCCCGCGTCTCCCCCATTATATAAGAAGGCATTAAAATCCTAATATCCTCGTCTGGGCGATTTATTAGGCCGTACGAGGCCCCAATTATGTCGCGAACTTCCTTCCACGTGATTGATTCCTATTTTACGACTTGTTTAAAAGATATCCATCCCATTCCTATTTGGCGCATTTTTCTGGAGCTTTTATTGCTTCGGACGTCCGCCTTGTGCTTCTAATCCGACGATGGCAATTCCTCGTCTAGTTCAGGGAACAATGTGGTCGCTTCGCATTTTGCATTCGCGGATTATGATGGCCATAAAAGATCCTTCTTTCGCGATAGTTTTATTTTCGGATATTAACTCGGATTTGATGTTCTTCCGAGCGTACGTTTTCCCGAAGAGACGATGGCTGGCATCTGTCACCTCCTCGTTCAACAGGTGGCGCTCGATTCGCTGCCACTTTTAAGCCTAATGGACCACCGAAAGCCTTCATCGCCCATCGGTGGATACACGCAGAAACTTTATACTTTTAACTCTTCGTCGTAAATCGAAATTTGCCTGCTTTAACTGCCTTTTTTGGGAGGATTCATCGCCAATTTCCGCCCCATCGTGTTTTCCACGTCGCTCTCTCGGATTTTGTGGAAGTAAGTCCTTAACCAGTTGCCGGAACTATAAAATTCCATCGCCCAACTTACTTTTCCCCGTTCTTTAACTCCATGCAGCATCGTCTTCGTCGCCTGGTTTTATGGCCAGATCATGGGTAATCCCTCGTCCCCATCCTCTTTCTGCTCCGGCGAACGCTACAGGTTGTTTATGGCCACCTATACGTTTAGTTAGCATTTTTTTTTCTCTTCTCTCAGCGTCCTGGCTAATTCCTGCATACCGCGTCCATTAGGGCGACTATACGGAGTTCGGAACTGTTATCGTTTTTGCCATTGTTTTATCGGTGCGGGGAATGGCCTCGGCGATTGGTCATTCGGCACTCGTAGCGCGATCTTCCTAATTGGACTGGGGAAATGCGGCTGTACTTTGCGAATTGCTGCGTGCAGAGGCTGGCCTCTAAGCTCCCAATTCAAATTACCCACAACTTTTTGTTAAGGTGTGTTTCGGGCATTTCTTTTCGCCTAACGCTTTCAATGCGTTTTCTCATTATTCGGAAATCGTATAAGCTGTTGGTGCGTTGCACGAAACTTGACAAAGTTTCGTACTTGTCTGTATAGGCTTTTTTTTTACGAGTTCGAACTTAGCGATACGCAGCATTGCTCAGCCTGAGGTTTGGCGCTTCTCTTTGCTTCGCTCACACATGTTTTCGCACGAAATAAGAGTGTGTCCAAAGCCTTTGAGGATAAAACGTTATTGTTCTTGTACAATTCCTAATAATCTTTGCATCGATATGCAATAGGGGGGCATTAGGGGGTCGTTCAAAAAGGACGTCCGCAAAATTTTCTTAAAATTAAACTCCCTCCCTACCCCCTGTCCGCATTGTGTCCGGTCAGTTAGGATCCCCAGAACCCCCCCCCCCTCCCCCCATTCGTATACGTCCGAAACTTAAAAAAAACATTGTAGCCAATTCGGAAAATTTTGAAAGATTTGCAAATTTGTACTCTGAAAATAATAAGGTTGAGAATAATGCCAATTTGTCCTCGGAATCTGTTTCAAATTTTGCAAATTTCTCCTCGGAAACTGTTTAAAATTTGACCAAATGTTTTAAGTTTTGCACTTGGGAAAATGTTGCAAATTTCTCCTCGGGAAAACGTAGAAAAATTTGTAAAGATGTCCTCGGAAAAGTTCAAAATTTTGCACGTTTATGCTCTAGTAATTAAAATTTTACCAATTTGCGCTGGAAAAATTTGAAACTTAAATTCTTGACTTTTCCAGGTTCACGACTACTAAAGTACGATTCGAAAAGCTTTTGTCTCAGTTTCGCTATACAGTGCATGCATATGTGGCTTGGCATTTGCATTTTTTTAAATTTGGCGCCTCGCTTAATTAACCGGAATGCTGCTATACACTGTACTTGGCAGCCTGCACGGGGCTCCAATTCCGTTCATTGATTGAAATTTGGCAGTGCTTCACATCATTTCTAGCTTGGCAGCAGTATGTGAAAGATGCACGCCTATCCCGGCGTCGACCATAATTGGCCTTTTGCATGCAATTTAAAAAATGGAAATTGAGTCTGTTATTAAATCGTCGTGAGAGCCCTTACAACTAGTCTTGGTCAAAGCGTATGTCATGTCTCGCACTTTCCCGCAGTTTCAATGACAAGCCTCGGCAACTCCGGCTCTTGCAAGCGAGTTATTTTTTTACAAGCAGCATGCGTTCTCGCGGAGTTTTCTTTCGTCTTAATATTACAAGCATTTAATCGCTGCTGGATTTAAAAATGCACGAACCGGTCTAACTTTTAATCTGGCAAAAATTGTCGGTGACGGTCACAACTCGTGGCTGAATCGAAATTAAGCACCGGGGTGGCTCTTACGTCAGCGTGGCATCTTCGTAGATGCACGTGACTGATCGATGTCGTGGTTGGCCACCAGGTGGTTCGCCCTTCGACGTCGGTGGGTTGCCCCCGCGTGTGCGTGCCTCTCGAGGTCATTTTGTCGAGGCGCAACGTGTGCGGATGTGTATGTTTTGTGTATCCAGTGTTGATGAGATAATTTCATTTCATGCCAGAGGGGCTTCACTTAATGTAATTTAATTTCAGCAAAGCTTTACTTTTCTCGTTAACTTGTATACAGAAAGGGACTTAATCACCTCGGTCTTGTTATCTACGTGGACCCGTACGTAATTTAGAGAAACCTGCATGCATGGAAGAATTGATGGTGGGCTATATATAATGTATGACAAAGGTAGGCCTAGAAAACGTGAGGCGCTGCGCAAACTCGCAGCTTGTTTACGGCATCAGCATCGAATTATGTCTCCGCGCTATTAAATTGCACTTGATGGACTCGAGTTCAAAGCAGGGGCTAGATGGCGAGCAAACTCTGCCATTAGCTTCATCGGAGATTTCCCTTCGTGGCTCGAGTAAGCCTCTATACAGTACATTGACTGTATCGAGGCCTATGGTCTTCGCTCGACTTGCCATATTGACTTCAATTTCTTGA
>JAQGBX010005080.1:0-14263 GCA_034698745.1 Megaphyllum sjaelandicum | reverse complement strand
ATTTATGTGATAAAACATTGGAAATCACATTTACATAGACGTTTCCCTGCATAGCTTCTATGCTTTCCGGGCTCGGTTGTCGATTTACCGTAATAGATAAGTACCCTTTGTCCTAATAACTGTACAATTTTCCTCAAAAAAATCCTTGCACATTTTTTACCCTCTAAAATACAGGAATATTTATCTGAAAATCGATTTACAGGCGATGCAATTTGTGGGGGGGAAAATATTACCAAAAAACTCCTGATTTTTCCCAAATAATAGCCGACTGTTTGTCTAAACAAGCTTTTCTTTTCTTTAAACACAGTCCGTTTTAAAGTTTTACTCGTATTTTGCTGATGATCCGGGGAACTCCATTTCGGAATTTTTGAGATAATGTTTTGGATTTTCGCCATAATAGAAGCACGAATGACACCCCAAAACCGAGTGCTGGTGTATAAAGATGGCGTGTCCGACCTTTCTGTCGTCTGTTCGTGCAACCTACCAATGAAGCGCTGGAAGCAGCTGCAGAACTGTCTTCCACCGCGAACCTTGAGCTCTTGATCTGTCCACGACCGCTGACACCGATGATATAACGTGTCTGATACATATAAGACAGATGGAAGAAAAACTGGAAGATTTCAAGATGAAATTGAAAGCGAACGCTGAAAATAGGACTACACTTCGTTCTACGAAACAAAAATGGGGGCAACAAGGCGCCTCCTCCCTCGTGGACTCACGATGCGACGAGCCGGACGTTGAGAACATGTTGGTTGCGATCTGACAGAACGTCAGACGAATGACGCTTCTTCCTCCGAGAGCGGCGTGGGCTGGCGTCAAGAAGGGGATGACGAATTATTGCTGTCGATAGATGGCGCCCCGAGACGGAAGGCGAGAGGCACCTTTTGTCGTGATGCGAGTCCGTTTGGGTCTCGCTCCTCCGCATCGTCCTCGGGTTGTTTGGTTGGTTATGGTTAATGGATTCAGTACCTGTAAGGCAAAAGGTCAATGGCAATGGCCAGTGCATCGTCCTCGCGCTTACGATTGACCAGTTGTCCACGCCAGCGTGCGGCCACGATCTCGGTTTCCTTCTTTTCTAGAAGTCCGTGAAGGACAGCCTTAAGAAGAGAAGAAATCGGTGAACGTCTGGGGGACAGCGGGCGAGAGGGAGCCGGTTAACTGTGAGCGGTCAAGCACAGCGGAATGGTGTTTGACCACTTGCCGTTGGACTGACACCGCAGCATTCGAGCACCACGCAGCTGAAGTCCTTTGGCGCAGTCGAAGGACACTGTCTCGCCAATGCTGTAGTAGAATTTGACGGTGGAAATGGTTCCACCCACCGTCGTGCCGGGATAGGTGCACGCCTGGACACCTGTGAACGGAGAAAGCCATGGTCAGTGATTTTTCGCCATAGCAGATAACGTTTTTTCTTATACAGCTTACATGTACTTAGAATATGTGTGACTCTTATATACTTGAGTGTGTTAGTTGACCACACTTTGGTGTTTTTTCATTTTCATATATTTTTAGCAGAACATCTTTACTGTTTAGTCTTGGTCGCATTTTGCTGAGTATTTGGTCAACTTCTTTCCTACCATCCCCGGGTCTCTCAACCTGCAGTGGAGGGGGTCTACTCTATGCCGAGTGTTATATATCGACGCCAATTTTACACTACATTTAATAACGTATTTGATAATATATTTTTTAAAGTCTCAATCCTTATACTTGTACTGAAATTCTCTACATTTTGTTTAAGGACTGCCCTATATTTCCGACAATTTCTTCTCATATGCCTGAAATCCTTTTAATAGCACTTACATTTTGGGATGGCCCCTGACCATCGTCCACTTTCCTGGCACACGATGATAGGCTGTCCGGTCATCATGTATCCCTGGTTACAGTTGAATTGCACCACGTCGCCTGCTTTGTACACCCCGTTGCCCTGGGTGTAGCCATTCTCGGGAATCGTAGGTGGGTTGCAGTGCACCTCTTCAAAAATCAAGAATTGGGCATTTTTAGAAATTTAAGCATTGCTGGTAAAATAAGGGTTATTACAAAAGAATCATGGGGTTTTAAAAAGATATATTTTGGTAAGTATTACAGATAAAATAGTGAATGAAACACAAAAGGAAAGGAGAAAAGTCCAAGTTTAAAATGCGCCCTTGCAAACTTTGCTTTAAACGCCCAGGTGGCAGCACGAACTCAGTATCCAAAATGGCGACTATGCAGCAGAAATCGTTTATTGTGTCTCGATTGCTCGAATAGCATCAATTTATTGGGACACACGTCAGCATGTACATTATGGGCCGAACTATACATGTGTCATGTGATGCGAGGTTCGCACATTGGACATTTGTGATCGTATGATTAAAAGCTTGGACATTTTCACTTTCTCTTCATGTGTCATTTATTATTGTATCTGTAATACTTTCCAAAATATTTCATTTTAAAACCCGATGATTCTTTTGTAATAACCCTGTGTATCCATCTGCATGCTGCATGCGTGCATGCGAGTGATTATGTAGTTTGGAAGTACCATCGGCTGGATTCACACCTTCGCATCTGGGAATCGGAAGAGACCAGAGGCCAGAACTTTCGCAGAAGGATTCGGTTGGTCCCCTCAGGCCATGACCCTGGCTGCACGTGAATACGGCGCGACCTCCGACTTCGCGGCTTAGGATCTGGATGCGCAGCAAGGGATCCTCACTGGCGATGGACTCCGGGCAGCGGACGTCTGCTAGAGACCAATAATTAATCGAAGATACTTGGCCAAACTGGGCAAGTGTACATTCTCGGAAACTACACGGAGAGCGTCGGCCATTGGTGGCAAAATTTATGTGCAAACTGGCTCTTATCATTCACCTCAACCAGAATCCAAAAGGTGGTCACACGTTCAACTTCAGAATGTTCTACCTTCCTGGGTCTTGCTTCTATTTGTTTGTATGTTTATTGATAATTATTTAGCGTCCCCATGCAGGTAGGGAAAAAGGTGATAAGAGTCTTAGGGAGTAATTGTTGTTACCTATGGCTAAATAGCGCCAACGCAACGACTCATATAATGCATTAGGATATAAGAGGCCGCAGGAAAGAAGCACAGTAGTGGCCAGTTTTTAGAGGAACTGCTATGTTAGCTTTGAACGGTTGCGCTCAAAGTATTACTACTCCAAGGAAACTTACTCTCGCAGACAGGAGCCGGCTGAGACCAGTTGCCTGACGGAAGACAAGATGCCTGCTCTGGACCGATGAGGGCGTTACCATTTTTGCAGGAGAATACCACTTTGGTGTTCATCTTGTTGCTGGGACTGCTGATGTGGAGGCCGGGGCGCTCAGGAAGACGAGGGCAATGGACGGCTGCAGTAGTGGAAAGAAAAGCACATGCCGTGAACATTCAAACCGCAGCTCAGGGGTGGACAAACCGAAGAGAGGATTTCACCTCGAACAACTATTTCCACACTGTGCCGGTGGCCCATTGGCGTGATGCAAGTGTAGATGCCTGAATCGTCTTTCTGAGCGTGGTACACGGACAATCGGTACTCCAGCTCGGACAACCGACCCGGTTCCGTAGTCCAACCTGAAAATCATTTTGAAACATATGCGGACATAGCTCTTGGACATGGGATTCAAAGGTATAGCACTCTGGAAACAAGCTTAAGACGTCTGTCGGAAGCAGAGAATCTCATCCAGCTCACTTACCCTCCGGATACTTGCGAAAAGCGTGATTCACTTCCCAGTGAGGCGTCCCGTACTTCCTGAGCCAGAGGCATTCTAGGTGGAGGATGGTGCCTGGATATACGATCAGCTTGCCATCGTTGCTCTGAGCTATTGGACCCAGCTGGTGTCGGAACAAAATGGTCGGAGGCTTCTCCACTGCAAATAGAAATGGGAATTGGTGGCCGAGCCAAAGAAGAAATCCCGTTGTGGGCTACGGCGTTTCGGGAAGCTCGCAAAAAAAGAACCAACTGAGGAAAAATGAAAAAAAGCCGTGACATCGTTCGATCGTCGAGTGAGAAATTACTGCGGCCTTATGAGAGATGCTGTGAAACCTGGATTCTGTATCTTAAAATGGATCCATTGTTCGTCACCTCATTATTGATCTCCATATAGAATCCCATTTTTCATCCCCTTTTTTCTGCTAAAACTTAGCTTCTCGTTGCGCGTGCACCGCACTTCCTCGCGAATGATTGATGAGTTACATTTATATCTAACTTATTAATATTCATGACAAATTAATGAGATTTTTATGCAAAAGGAAGAAAACATGATTTTTTAAAAGGGACGAGAACTCCTGGTTTCTAACGTGGATGGTGGAGGAAGAAGATTACATTATTTGTCGAGACTTCCCGCAAAAATTCTCTTCTCAGTTATGGTTTTATCTGAGAAATAACGCGGCACAACGAGATGGTCCATTCACAGCGGGTAACTCAAAATAGGTAGATATTTATCCACAAATCCCGTGCCTAAGTATCCCAAATATAGGCCACCCCAACTTACGGACATTTAATATAGGTCCAATTTGCACTTGGATGATTCTTGCTCGGCTTATGAACAAAGATATCCTCACTTACACACATTTAGAACATATTGGAACAATACTTTCATGAAATTTTCGTCTTAAATTGGCATTTTGGTTGGTCATAAATTTGCAGACTGTCTGGATCACAGGGTGCTGTTTTTAAGGGATTACATTTGAAGATACAATAAAAACAACACAGTGTATTCTCCCATTTCTTAGTTGTATCATGGTTGGCAGAGTGCTATTCACCATTTTACTATTTTGTGGAATTGGTATTCAAACTTTGGTTAAATGTGCCACAACGTGCTTTCTATATGGAAAGATTTGATATGAATAATGGTTCCATTCGACTTTCAAAGATAGATTTTTAAATTGAAAGTTGAGTTTTAATCTTCTCCTTCAAGTGATCGAAGCTGAGCTTCAGACTGTCTAAACACCACAAACATGTTGTTAAACCAGTCTTGCTTAAATGATGCCTCGATATTCTTAAGAAAATTGAGAAGAAACACCAGTTAGGAACCAACTACATATGCATTATGTTCGTAAACTGAGTGTCGACTGCATTTGGCGCGGACATTTTTTCTGGAATGTATTATATGTACGTAAATTGGGGGTAGACTGCATTTGAAAATTTTCAGAACAATCTGTCAGCTGCCTCGAAACTTAACACGAAAAATGCACCAGTAAAAAAAAACATCCTCTCTATATCGGTACAACTCGATATTTAGGATTCACGTTCAAAACACGATCAACTTCTGCCCATCTTCTTGCATATGGAAAGGCAAAGAAAGAAAAAGCCAAAAAACAAAAAAGTGGGATGTTGCGGGGTAATTCAGCTTGGCCCGAATATTACCAAAAACGGCCTTTTCTTGATGAGTACGTTCCTGTTCCGTGGCTCTCACTTCCGGTCTGTGCGCTCCAGCATTTTCCTGCTGCACTTTCTTCGTTTCTACATTACTATTTCCTATAAATTGAATACGTTGCATGTTTTGTGTTTCCTTGACAGTTTTTTTTTAAATAAGCCCATTTCAAAAGAAGGAAAAAACAACGGGTCCTCTTGGAAAATAGCAGATTTGAGGAATCCTCGGCTGCCTGATCGAAATCTGGGAGGTAAAGTCAAAGGGGCTACAGCGAATAAACAAACGGCAACCAATTGACACCACAATGTTTTGGTACTCCTGTGAAAAGGTTACCATTTCTGATTTTGTAAGGATCCTGAAGCATGAATGCACCTGTAGTTTAACCTTAAGAAAATGCCTATAGTGCTGTCACCTGGAAAACTCCTCACATTCGTTACTTAAGTCGCTCAAAAATGTAAAATCGTCAAAAGTATGCCACATTACATAAAGTTATCGAAATGGTTGACTGTTCAAAAGGAAATCAGTGCATATTGCTGTTGAGATACATGTATAATTTCTGAATGTAACATTCAATAACGTGTCGAATGATAGACTTGGCATATCTTCATATTAGGTTGAAAACGTATATTTCTGTGAATATACCAAAAATTTCCGAATATTTCAGAATGCTTCAAAATCATGAATGCATAAAGCATTTGTGTATACGTGCACTATCCAACGCCTTTCAGAATGTGTCGCAAAGTATATTTCAGAATCTATTACTTTATAATCTAATATAAATGTGTACATGCATTAGGATCGGGGAAGAACATTTTTTTAGCTATTAGAGAGGAGTATTAGAGGCATCATTTTAAGGTCAGTCATGGTGAAGTCCAGCATTTTATGGACAGTCAGCTATCATTTACAAAATCCCATGGTTTGCAGGCATCAATTGGTTACTGCTCTTTCAACCGCTTCATTTTTTCTCAACTTGGCTCATAGAAGAGCCAGAAGGCCAAAACACCAGATAACTTTTGGAGATCGGGTCAGGCTGCTATCAAACACGGTTGACAGCTATGAAACCAGTCCATCGGTTATTGGTGTTTGGGCAACCCCATCGTCCTACTCACGAGCATAATTGTTCTCCTGTGACAGTCCGAAGCACGCCGGTTTCACTCCGTCCCATTCTCCATTTATGCATCTTCTTCGGACGCTTCCTATGAGAGCATATTTTCCAATGTCTGCGCAACGTGTCACCAGTTCCGCCCCTGGTGGAAATTCTGCAATCTCGTCCATGACCTTCATGTCGCCATGAAACGTCACCAGGTTCGGCTCTGTGTTTCGGAAGATGCAGCTCTTGTTGCGTAGATATTCAAATTCCTCGTTCAGTTCTCCAGTTTCTGGCAGAAGCGTCGGAAGAGGGAAGAGAAGAAATAAAAAGTTAAGATCACGCGGGGATATCTTTTACACGAGAAGTTTCTTAAATGAGGAACACCATCCATTTATCTCTTTGAAATTATTTACGCAAGTCGGAAGTTTGTCCTTATAATTAAATTATGCAGACAGTCTGCCCTGATTGATAGTTGGCAAGCTGCGATTCAAATATGTCAAGTTTTTCTGGCTCTTTTACTTTTCTGGCTCATGAACTTTTTATCTATCCAGGAATGTGCATGACAATGGGTCATTTCTGAAAGGCAGAGTGATTTAGCAGGGGTACTCAAGCAAAATGAAAAATTGACATGATTGTGCAAGTAGCTTTCGCTCCAGTGACAAGCGTATGGTGGGATGTCACTGGCTTGAACAGCTGCAAAAACAATATCACAAAGACTTCATGTGAGCACGTGCCTTCTGAAAGTAGCGTAAGAAGCGGACCATTATAAATGTCTTCGAGACACTCGAGCCTGCAGTCTTTTGTAGAACAGCTTATGTCTGAGTACCCCTGACTGAGCACCCCTAATGCGGGGGAATTGCAATTGCAAGGTTGTCTTAATGAATGGAAGGTGTTTCTCTGGGAGTGGCTTCAGGTCTTACCACATCGGTGTGGCATCCCCACCCAAGTGCCATCTTCGCAAACTATTTTCCAGCTGCTTCTCTCTCCGGTGATTCCAGTGATGCAGTTGAAGTGGACTTCAGTGGCATCCGGAAAGCGCCTGTCATTCTCACTCAACGGCGCACCTTCCTTGTAGATGAGCGCATTCTGTATCCGCTCCGGAGGACTGCACGAGCGACGGAATGTGGCTGGGAAGTCGATGGCGCTGATGTCGCTCCCGGGCTGCTTGAAATGGACGTCCGTCTCCTGGATGCCGGCTGCTTGGTTGAAATAGGAAAGATGAGGGCGGGAGGGTAGGATCGGTAGCATTGGATGGTGTTCCCCTTAGCCTCGGTGCTCTAATGGAATTTCCCTTCGAGGCTTACCTTTGCCCAACACCGGAATGACCTGAACCGTCTGATGGCGACAGGCGGGCACCCTAGGCTTCAGCTCTCCCAGGTGGCACGTGATGGCCCGGTGCGTGGTCTTCACGTACTCTCGCTCGCATTCGTATTCGATGGTGGAGCCGTGGGCGATGGTCAAGCCGGCGCGATAACCCGCCGTGTATTGACCGTTGGTGATGTGCGGTAATTCGCAAGGCCCTGCGGAGAGAGAGAAGTGATGAGCAATGATTAGTTAGACAGCGACCAACATAGCAACGTTTGCTTCTCTTATGCATTCTGGTGTACTTCAATCACATTCCTGTTCCTTGTAGAGAAATTTAAAATCGCAGAAAGGATAAGATAGAGGAAGGGGAGTAAGGTTGTGGTTTATTTTTAGAGGACCTGGTGCGATACTCGCCCAGAAACAACTTTGGAAAACTTCCAAAATCATATAGCCAGGGCAGCTGACCCGTGTTTCGAACCTTCGAGGACATCATCGCAACAACAAGAACATCTACACCTGCCTGCAATGCACTGAGGTAAAGGATCTGCGGCCCATTCCCCGAACCAGCATCTCATCGACTCGGTTCCTTGAAGCTGGTAACCAGGGATGCAGGTGAAGGTGGCCACTTCGCCATGGGCTAGCTGGGTCCCTTGACCAACAGGCTCCTCCCTGTGCTGATACTGGCCGTTCTGTCCGTACGGCACTTTGCACGGCACTGAAGAGAGGCAAATTCAACAGATTAGCGAAACAATTATCCCACCAGGAAAGCTGGTTTGTCGTAAGAAAACAAAGCGTTGACATGGCAGGGTCCGTTCAGGATTGAACAGCGGGGATGGGCGGGATCAGCGGTCGGTGCATCATCGGTGTGTTAAAGACAATGACAGGGCTATTGACCTCGGCAAATTTTGATTTACAACCTGTGCTGTTTTTTTAGCATTTTCCGCGCCAACACATTCCATCTAACTAACCTGATACCGAATGACAAAGAAGCGTTTTACATCTCTTTCTGAAATTTCTCAGGTTTTCTTAAATGATCTCATCGAAAGCCACGTTGAAAAGGAAGAATGAGGAGGGATATGCAGCGCCGTGCCCAACTTACGCGTGCCACACTCCGGCGTGCGGGGTCTCCATCGGCCGCGAACGCATTTGGCCGTAACATTGGCGCTGTCGACGTTGAGGCCGTAACCTCGGCTGCACGTCACCTGGATCTTGGTGCCGTGGGGCATGCTCTCGTTGCCTTTTCCCAATTTTACCATTTGGACCCTCATGTAGGGGACGTCCGGTAGTGGAACGCACGGAGCTGGAAGGACCGAGCGATTGGCACGCATGAGTATAAAAGATGCACACCACCACCACCACGCGACCGCTCGCGAGGGGAGCGCCTTCCACATTTCGATAAGCGAGTTCAACCATGCATCCTTAATTGCTGAAGAAAATTAACATTTTTGGTTCCATTTTTAATGACATGCATTCATGCATCATTTCAGACTTGAAATCATAAACACTGAATGGGTGTATGCACATGTGTAAATCGACTCTTCGGAATCAAAAAAGTAAATTGTACCTCAAACTCAGGGACGGCTGGTGGGCTAGATACCAAAACAGGACGCTTGGCATAGATATTTCTGAATCTATGAAACTATGTCCTAAATAATTACAATTTAACACGAAAAATAAAAGAATTTACAATATACAGCCACATGGTATATCTGTAGCGTGGGCATCATATGGCACAAGTTTGTTTACAAAGTTGACTGTTATAAATTCTTTCATTGCTTTTGTGTCCAATTGTAATCGTTTTGTACACTCAACACCTTAAGAAGCCGAATGACCAAACGTTGTATTCGATTGAACGAAAATAAGAATTTGGTCGTGAAAAGGAAATCTCGTTACATCTGTTGGAATTTCTCCGACCATGAAGATGGATACAAATTGTGTGAGTAGAGCTCATGGGTTTTCCACGTAATCCGCACATTCAAAAAATATTCTGGCACATTTGTGTCGTTGAACTATGCATAGTGGATAAGATGGATGGCGTTCCCCTGTTAACGAATGGGAGGGGGAGGCCACTCGAGTGGAGTGAAAGTGCTACCCACTGGGTTGACGTTGTGCTTTCGATGGCGATTTCTTGCGCCTCTTTTGCTGCGTTGGCTGAGTGGACGAAGACGCTGCAGTCAGCTCCCTCTTGCGTCTTTGGTACCATCTCAGGCGGGGATGCTGTCCCAGAATACAGCGGGGCAGCTGCTTAGGGCTCCACCGTCCTCCGATGCACGTGGCTCCCGGGGGTCCGTCCACCAGGGTGTAGCCCTTGTTGCATTCGTACATGATCTGCTTGTTGTTGGTCACTTTACGGACGTAATGCCGATAGTCGTACATCCCCATGTTGCCCACCAATAACACTTTGCCGAAATCAATCTGGCCCGGAAATGGACAGTAGACTGCGGAGGAAATGTTTGAGAAAATATAGCAACAGGAATGTAGTTCTGCTCAGGATTTCTTTAGTTTTTTTTTTGTTTGTTTTGGTTAGTGTTTATGTGCACATTGTATTTGTGAGTAATGTACGTGACATAGAAATAATTGAAAATAGAAAACGAAAGAAAGAATGAGTGTGAAATTAAACGTAGTTTCATTTCTAGTCGTTTTCACAGATATAAAAATGTGTAGATGGAGGAATAAGAAAATATGTGCAAATGTTACAATGTACTTTCATCGATATAATTATTATCGCATTTCTATTATGCTCATGAATTTGTTCACAAAACTTGCTGCTGACCTTCCATGCAGTGTGGTGTCTCCCCTTTCCATTGACCATAATCACAGTAAGTGATATTTTCACCCTTCAAGACATAGCCATCCTTGCACTTGAATTTGGCCTTCATGCCATGTTCCATCTTGGGTGCGATGACCATACCGTGTTTGGGACGAGGGGGCAGTTTCTTGCACCGAGCTGTTGTCGAAGAAGAGGTAAAGGTACATGGCGGAGGAAATGAGTAAAAAAAAAGCAGTTATGCCACCATGTCACGAACTCTCACCAGGAGCGCATTTGGGAACGATTGTCCAGGTGCCATTGTGACACACAGCGGGGGTGATGTTGTAGGTCATCTCGTAATTGTCGTTGCATTCCACGACGATCTCCACTCCGTGTGTGATTTTGTCTCCTGCCGAATGATTTCGGATTTTACCATTCTCCACCTCCGGGGCCACGCAAGGAGCTAATGTTGAAAACAAGGAGAATGGAGAGAACCGATAAAAAGAGCCATCTTCAGCCAGCAATTCAGCTACATACCCATGCATTTTGGAAGCGGGTTTGACCACTGGCCATTCTCCAGGCAAGTGGCCGACTTCGCCACTCCCTCGAACTTCATTCCATCGCAGCAGCGAAAGGTGACCACCGACCCATGGATGGTGCTGTTGTTGCCCTGCAACCAGCCGTTGTACAAAATGCCGGGAGTACCGCAGTCGATTTCTGTCAATGAGAACAAAAATGATGGCCGTTATTAATAACTGTTACCGATAAGCCCGCAGAAGAGATTTGCATGTAACAGAAAAATGTTAAAGTTCTGTAAAAAAAAAGTATTAGGCGCGTTTCATGCTATGATTTGAAGAAGGTAAAATCACAAGAAAGATGGCGGGGAGTGCATGAGTGGCAATCTTCTGTGTCGCGTGACTGAAAATGGCTGTAGTGACTATTCGCTCTTCTCGATTGGCTACTTATAATCTTGCCCTAGACATACATGCATAATGTTTACGCTTCGAAGGCCCACTGGTGAGGGCAGTCCTAAAAGACCCAATGGACTGATGCTCAAAATTCTTTCTTCTGAGATGATGGGCAATGCGTATTTGCAAATTGTCCACGAGTCCACGACGATGAAACCCCAAGAAAAAAAACAGGCCAATCCCAGATTTAGTATCTCATCTTTTTCTTTGATTAATAACGAGATCTGTTTGTAAGAAATCCTTGGAAACTTGGAAATTGTAGATTCCAGTGGCTTCCTGTGCTCACAGAATCGATGCTTGGCAATGAAACCTACTGTGATGAAACTCTTGTTGATTTCAACCATCAAGACTCACGCGAGTCCCGTTTGTGAGTTTCATCGAATGATTCGATTGCGGTTGGAGACATTTTCTGAAAAAATTGTTCCCCAGTGATTTTATGATTACGACAAGAGTTCTGAACCTTCCTGAATTCAGAAATGAATCATTTTTTCGAGAAACGATTCGTTCTTCGATTCTTCGATTCTCGGTTAGATGTGTGGGGGAGGTGCCGATTGCACATATCTTGATCGCCGGCCTGAAACTTCGTCAGGAGAGTCTCGACTGATCCTTCTTCAAAAGGGGTTCATTCACTGATCCCAAGATTGCCGGTCTTCATCTCATGACGTGGCCTTTGGGGCGAATCCTCAACGACCAGTGATGTCCATGGGCCCCAAAAACTCTTATCCCCTAAAAATGGTAATGACGATGAATCTATTCTCGACGGATCTCCCATCTGCTACCGGTGCGGACGTGCGGTGCATTGTGGGAAGAGGCGGGGCGGAGAGGGATTGAGGAAATCTGGGAATGTCCCTCGCCTCTTGTTTTTGCGTTAAAAAACCAAAAGATTGCCTGATGCTTTTGAAGTCGGAGGGACACCTTTGCAGTAGGGTTTGCCATCGTCGCTCCACTGTTTATCCGCCTTGCAGCGCCTCTCCGAGGCTCCCAGAAGCACGTAGCCCTCTTGACACAGGTAGCGTACCACCGAGTCGTACGTCGTCGAACTGTAGATGGCGTGACCGTTCATGGGGCTCTCCGGGTGGGGGCAGTGGACGGCTACAAAGACAAAACGGACAACGCTGGATTAATACTCGCCAAATGACAAAAGTACATAGACGCCTTAAAGATAAGTGGTCTCCAACTGTGAGGGAATTACCCAAACAAACATGCATGTAACACTACTAAAAACCTTTACTTTTGACGTAAATACGTCTTTAAAATCGGTATACGGGTACATTCCCAGAAACTTCCGCGTCACGAAAAGGAGTACGGTAGACAATTCAAAGCCCTATAACTCCAGGGGGAATCATTATACATGTATGGGGATAAATAACCAACAATCGTGTAGCGGAAGGTGGGCTGCGTCCCCCATATTGGTCACTAACCCACAACACTATTTAAAATAGTACTTTTTCGGGCATATGTTGGGCTGTATCGATATCGATATGTTAATCGATTAGAAGTTCAGTCGATACGATCGTATCGACCGTAGTCCATATCATTCGGATACCCGCAGGGTAGCAAAATAGTGCTCATTGGCTCAGAATATAGCAATCCGGTTATCGATATATAGTGATAGTCAAAGAATTAAATTGGGGGATTCGATGCCATAGGATGTCTAAATCACTGTCACCTTGTGGCGCTGCGAGCTCATAACTAGGTAAAAGTGGGCGGAGTCACCCTACTGGTCTTTCGTATACTGTGAGCGATACATGTCTTTCGTATACATGTATGGTACATGTTGGTAGCGGAACAGGAATTTTGGTTTCTTTTCAAGTTTATTTAGTGTAATATACCATAAAGGGTTTCACAAATCTTTAGTTTAAAATCCTTAAAAAGGAGAGTCCATCAAAAATATATCATAATGATTAGCCTACTACAATTGTATTTAGGTCGCTCAGTATAAGCAGCATGTCTGTTCGCATGGTTGTAGATTTTTAACCTTCGCCTATTTCATATACTTACAGTAAATGCTAACATGCCAAATATAATTACTAACATTTTTGGAACACATTTGCGTTTAAGCATGGATTATGATTTTCAGATTTATTCTTTTCCCCCATTTGTATGTTTTGGAGCATTTTTACTTATCCAATTTTATATCCGTCTGTATGACGTAGCCTACTATAATGGTCGAGCTACGAGAAAGCTACAGGAATGACTCGAGATAGAATAGAGGCGTTTGTTCACATTTTCATGCTCTATATACATGTAGATAACTTTCACAAGCAGACGACGCGTGCTGATCCCGCCTAGATCAGACATGTTGGGGTACTTGATATTTTCACTGTGGCAAAAATGATTGTCTTTATCACAGACTTCACAGTATACGTAATATAAGTAGGTGCACTCCGTGTCGGCCCTTTGATGCTTTATTGCGAGAAACACTGCAGCGCCGCCCTGTTGGTTGAAGTTATATCTTCAAGATCAACTTGCCTTCAGCCACGCCCTGTACTTGTAAACGAATGTGCATTGCCCTGCCATATGTCACTCACCTGGGTTCTAAAGCACGCGCTCATTAATTACAATATACAGTGTACATGGAAAACAATAAGATACAGGTGTTACCCAGCTTACCCTGTGAAATTGTTCAGCTTAGTGATATAACTTCAACCAACAGGGCGGCGCTGCGGTATTTTTCCAAAAAAGCGGCGAGTGCACGTACTTATATTACATATACTGTTAGCGGATTTGATTGGGCCAAAAAGTGTACACCGGGTGTAACTACAAGGTGAGGCATAAGTCTGTTAAATCAGCACTATT
>JAQGBX010005079.1:0-14263 GCA_034698745.1 Megaphyllum sjaelandicum | reverse complement strand
GCCTGGATATTTGCTGACTCATCTTCTTTGTCTTGGCTCCCTTGGACGGACCTCGTGTTGGAACATGTCTGGTTATAAGCATTTTGTACTATTTAGTTCCTATAAAATAATAAATAAGTTCTGTATTACTTACCAAATCAGCAGTGATAGCTCATCTGTTCCGTGGTTCATCTATCCAGGAGAATCCTAAGGAAGCAACAACAAGGACATTAAGTATTTTTATCTTGCAAAAGAACTATTTTTATTCGATTGAGCACTATCTGAACGCAGCAGCAATTAAGATAGTGATAGATGGCTAACTTATGGAAGTCATCTCTCAGCTGACGCCCAACGTGTTTTTAACATTTCCCACTCCCTGCGGAGTTCTATAATTTTTAATTTTTGTGTTCTATTCTGAACAACATCACCAGCGAGTTTTTCGTTTTTTTAAATTTTTTTAGTGTGCTATAGTCTACTGCTAAATTAAACTTTTTCCGATTTTTCAAAAAAAAAATTTTTTTCTCCACACGGTGACTTTGGAACCCGTATTTCGTCTTGAATTGCGCCTCTTTCTTTGCCAACACTGTGTTATTTGCTAATTTTTCGAATTTCAATATTTTTATCATTGCTATTTTACTTCAAAAAAATATTTGGTGATTATTCTGAGTGACCCTGATCAAGTTATACCCACTCCCAAGAATTGACACTATTCTTGCGGAGGCCGTCACACCATTGGGAACTTTTAGCTATACGCGCATGCCGATGGGAGCGAGGAACTCTGCTGCCCATTGCCAGCACGTCGTGGACAAAATGATGTCACATTTGCCTCATGTCACGGATGATCTCCTGGTGGCTGCTCCTACATTTTCAAAACATTTAAATGACATGGCACAGGTATTTTCACTGTTATTAACATATGGATTTTCGCTCAAACGCAAGAAATGCTTTTTCTTTAAACCTTCAGTCGATTACCTGAGCCACACCATCACTGAAGATGGAATTTCTCCTAATGGTCACAAAATTGAAGCATTGCTAAATTTGCCATATCCTACGAACGTGAAGCAGGTGAAATTGAAATCATTTGTGTCCTCGTGCCGCTGGTTCTCGAAGTTTATCCCCAATCTTGCCAAAATCGCCGCTCCGCTATACGCCTTATTGAAGAAGGATGCTGCATTTAACTTCGATACTGCTTGCCTATTCGCATTTAACCTTTTAAAAGACAGGCTGTGCCTAGCACCGGTGCTCATACAACCTGACTTCAGCAAAGGATTCCTACTGTTCACCGACGTGAGTCATTCTGCGATGGGAGCTGTGTTGGTGCAGGGTGATGAGGAACCCTACAAGGTGATTGAATATGCATCGAAATTATTCACAGCACCACAGCTAAACAACTCCACAACTGAAAAAGAAGCGCTTGCCGTAATATGGGCAATTAGTAAATTCCATGGCTACCTGGATGGTATGCCATTTGTTGTCCATTCGGACCATCAACCTTTGAGATGGCTAATCATCCTGAACAAACCCACTGGACGCCTGGCCCGATGGGCACTCACCGTACAGAATTACGTGTTTGACATAAAATACGTTCCGGGGAAATTAAACGGGGTGGCCGACATGCCGTCACGTCCCTTTGGCACTACACCTGAACCGGTCGTTGTTATTCACCAGTTCCTTACTGATGAACAGTTGGTCATTGCAGTTGACTTCAGAACAGCACAGCTAATCGATCCCCAATGTGCACATATAATTGAGGCTCTGGAAACAAATGCAGATTACGCGGCTGCAGAAGCTCGCACGTTTCTCAGTCGTGGCTACATCTTACTAGATGACATCTTATATCGATACCTGCCGAATGGAGTGGATGGAGCTCCCAGGTTGGTCATACCTGCTACCTTTCAGGAACGGGTGATGCGGTGGAATCATTCCACCAATGAAGCTGGCCATCAGGGTGTCAATGGTACCCATGCACGCATCATCAAAAAGTATTACTGGAACAACATGCGTAAAGCAATCCAAAAATTCGTTAAAAATTGCACAGTGTGCTCGATACAAACCAGATAATAGCAGCCATACTGCCTTGTACGCTAGTCCGAGCATCACTGCACCGATGGCTACAACTGCATCCTCTCGGTTACCGACATTACTACAGGATTCCTGGAGCTTTTCCCTTTAAAAAACACAAGAGCCGACACAATTTCGTTTGTTACAATTAATGAGATCTGCTTAAGGTACGGTACACCCAAAACCGTACGTTGCGATAATGGTTCGCAATTCCTTGCGACCATTATGCATCAAACCGCCGACATAATGGGGTTTACCTTGCAAAAGGTGACGTTATACCACCCACAAGCCAACCCCGTCGAGCGGAAACATCGCGACCTCAAATGTCGATTTGCAATCTCGGTATCGGAACATCACGCCGAGTGGGCACAATATATACCTGCAGTGAGATGGGCCTGTAATATGGCACAGTCGTCCGTAACTGGCCACAGCCCCTTTCAGCTCACCTTTGCAAGAATTCCACGTGCTCCACAGGATAACATCATGAAATTCCACCAAATGTGCTACGACCCGGACCTCACCGGGACCTCACCGAATTTTTTGAGAAATCATCTGCAATTCTGCTGGATGTGGTGGCTGATCTGGAACATCACCAGGACTTACGTAGAATCAAGAAAAACAGCTCTGCAAATTGTCCAAATTTTTCGGTTGGTGATAAAATCCTGATCAAAATTAATCCCATAAGTTCAAAAGCTGAGGGGTATTCGGCCAAACTGGCCCCCAAGAAGGACGGTCCCTATCATGTCTCGAAGGTTGTATCTCCTAACAGTTACGAGATTACCGATAATTCTCGTAATATGGTTTTAGGTATTTATAATAGCAAAGATGTATACCTTTTCCCTACCGGTGATGATCCAGACCAGCCTTCTGAACGTCCAAAAATCGCGAAAAAAGCTCGTGGACGTCCCAAACAAGATGACATTGATTCAGCTCCATCAACCATGGATGACCAAACAGTTGTCACTTCTGAAATTTCACCACATAATGCAGAATCAGACGAATTAACCATACTTACGGAATCAGCTGATGTCGGCCATTTACGATCGCCTATTGTACGACCACCGTCATCAGCTGATCCCGAATGGACTCGTCCTCTGTCCCCCGTGTCAGTACAGGCGGCGCCATCTAGTGATCGCTCGGGAAAATGTTTTGCTTGTGGCTTTCCTAATTTTTGCCTTGGCATGCAAAGCGATACGGCCACGTGCGCGCCTGCGATTTACCCTCCGAAAGTGGGCAATGCTCGGCGTCCGAAACATGCTTCACCTTCACAACAAAAACAAATAAAAAATTGAAAAAAGAGATTGTCACTTTCGATTCTTCTGATTCACATGATTCTATTACAAGAGATACATGCACTAACACTAGAGGCAGGGAAATTCGACGCCCTGCTCGTTTTTGCCAAACAATAACAGTGGATTTAAGAGCGGAGATTTTGAAATGTCTTCAAACACATCCTGCAATTCTTTTTCATCGCTTCACAACATTTTGTGAGCCATATTTTTTGCAACATGGGATAATCAACAAAATTGCCAGAATGGCGCTCAGTAGGCAAATGGCATTAATTCACTTTGAACAACTCGATTGATTGGATAGTTCTGGTCGGAAACAGAAACACTATCGTGAATACAATCTCCGTTCACATCTTCTCCCGAAAATAAACAAACTAATTAACCCTCCCATTTTCGAACCGGGATTTTTCGAAACCGATAGGGTGATCTTAGCAAAGTATTTAGCGTGGACAGAAACGGCAGCATGACTGAAGTGCCACTGTCCAGCTCTCAGCATGACTTACGAGAGCACGTGCAGTTGGCCTTTTTTTCAATTAAACTCCCACCCCCTATTGAATTGACCGTGACTGCTACATGTAGTAAACTTTTATTGCTAGGGTTTAGTCATGCTAGGGTTTATAAAATAACGGTTAAATCTCAGTGTTTGTTACGTTTGGGACGAGTCAAGACTGTGCTTAAGGAGCTCGGTGAGTTCCGTTTATCTTTTGAAAAATATGTCCAAATCATGCATCACTTAATATTCATATTTGCCAGTGATCGATCGCTATTTGCAATTAATTGGTATCCTATTATCGTATCCTTGATCAGGTATCCTCTCGTTGTTTTTTGTCACAATTTTCGTTGCTTTGTTACCATGAAACGAGCGCATTCAGACGAGATCACGGAGTCGGAGGTTCCGATAATTTTGGACGATGAAGATATTCCAAATATAGGTGAAAATGACACCAATACTGATAATTTTGCCAGGAATAACACAAGTGTTGATCGACACTATTTTCCGGCGCCTTTTTATGACGTTTGGGCTCCGGTAATGAACTCTTATTTATTTTGAACACGATTTCCGATATGCAAATCAACCAATCCGTCCTCGACCACGTGCTTTTATACCACCTGGACGTGGTGCAGTGCAACCGACATCTTTCGATCCCATAACAATGGCACAGATAATAGCTTGGTATTATCTGACAAATCCGCATGCATATTCTGTACGAAACCCGATCGACGCATCTACCTGGCCCTTACCTGAGATTTCGCATCCTGGGAGGGGGCCATTTGAACGATCATCGACGAATTTTCTTCCTGTTTTTGAGGATCCACGGAGACCAGTGCCTGTGTCGCACGCTCCTCTGCAAGCAACTCGAAATGGCAGCACCAGCGCTTCTGCTACCTGTGCGGTTAACCGTACGGTGCCGCCGAATGTGTACGTCACACCGGACGTCCAAAGCTCGATGACCATCATGCCATCGACTACAACGGTCGCGCCCGATGTCGACGAACGCCTGATATATCGTATGTGCGGCGTTCCAAAATCGTCGAGCGAGTCCGAGCCGTCGCGCGCCGCACTCACAAATCAACAAAATTTCGTGCAAAGGCGCGCACGTGCCGAAGGCGGTAGGGTCTCTTCCTCCACGAGACGCAAGGCTCCCATCGGCATTTTCGCGGCCGCATCCGTCCTCGACGCTTCTGCCGACATCGATTGTTGAACGCTCACCATTGCGTGGAGCATTCTTCTTGCCTAAATTAATCAATAATAAATTACCTTTTGATTCCAGCGATGGTGAGCGTCCCAGTCACGATGCCACCAGAGGCCCTATCACACTTAACAATCCAGCTACGGTGGCACCGGATATTACGGTGTCACCCACATTTTTCGCCACAGGCGCATCGGCTGCTTCATCCGCTGTTTCGTCCGCACAACCGTACAGGGCCGATTTAACGTTTTCCGCAGAGTGGGCCGCGGAATCCGCTAGGCCTATGGTTGTCACAGGCCCTACAGAGACTCGTACGGGCCACCACACATGTGCGCCGCCGTCGGCTGCTCTCGGCGCATCCTTATTGTTCGCTGCTGAAGGCACCATCGCCTCCACATCTACGGCGCTTCATCCTGCAGCAGCCGACCAGCATTCGTCTATCAATCTTTGGGCCGAGAATCTCCGTCGTCTGTTCCACTCGAGCAACACCGCTGTTTCTCCGGAACCGGTTGCTGATCCTGAAAGTGGAGTTCAAGATACCAATCCTTTGGATGATTTGCATCTTTATTTTGAGGCTTCTAACCAGTCTTCACCGGAGGTTCTCCAAGATGGATTTCCGGAATTACTTGTTTAGCCTTCCGATTTTCCTGGACCAGCCTCCGATTGTCCGGATGATTGGGAGTTTGGCTCGATCCCCTCTCTGCCTTCGGAACTTGGTGACTAAAATTTCACCTTTTTGCATGCAGTTTTCAGTTTTTTTCATTTTACTCTAGTTACGTTCATGTTTCACATGTTTATTTAGTCGATTTTTGTGCATGCCTTTTCGTTGCTTTATACCATGCCATTTTATCACGGGCATTTTGCAATACCGTTGTTTGGGGTTCCCATTTCTTTTTCCCTTTTGTTCGATTCCCCTTTTATTAACTATTATCATTTTATTCTAAATTTTAATTGCGTTTCCCATTTAAAATTCGGGGGATTTTGGGATGTATCTTTATATGTTTTATGTATTCTATCGATATATAACATGTTTTGCATCAATTTTTAGGCAACCAGAACCTATTGGCAGGCTTCTCTGCCACACGTTGGTGCCCCTCTTTAGTTTGTTTCTCTGTAACATTCATTTAAATATAGTTTTTTTGTTCCTAGCAGTGAAGCCAACTTTGACTACTCAAAGTCTGGCTTGGTTTCACTGCCATACATTCTCAGGGGCAGAAGCAGATGGTCACTCCAAATTGGAAGACCACCCCTGAGTGGAGGTCACCTTGGCCCCACAGTATATAAGGGGTAATTCTTGGCCTTAAATTCAGAATTCATTTTGCCAATGATACTTAGCCAAAGATTTTCATTTTTGTTTTACTATTAGAGGTTCCTGTAGAACCTAGTTGTTTGAAATCTTTAATCATATCTTTTGTAAGCATTTTTGTACTAGTAGTTCCTATAAAACAATAAACAAGTTCTGTATTACTTACCAAACCAGTAGTGATATCTCATCAATTCCACGGTTCATCTATCCAGGAGAATTCTAAGGAAGCAACAACAAGGACATTAAGTATTTTTATCTTGCAAAAGAACTTTTATTTTTATTCTATTGAGCACTATCTGAAAGCAGCAGCAAATAGGATAGTAAATGTTGACCAACTTCTGGAAGTCATCTCTCAGATGGTGAAATAAAAGAAGATTCATGATTTTTTCAAACCTGCTCAACAAAAGTGATATACATCAACATATAATGTGATAAAATACTTAGAAAACTTAATTGACTTGTTTCCCTTGTCAGCCTTATGGATAATACGGTCCTGATTGGCTTAATATTTAGCCTCAATATTTCAGCTTAATATTTTAGCTTAATATTTCAAACAGAGGTTTGAAAGGAGTAAAAACTATTTATCTATCTAGCAATTGATGCATTAGCCAATGCCATTGTATGCTAAAGCAATGCCAGGGAAAAGTTTTTTCTGTGTCCCTAAATGTTCCAGTCAACAAAATAAGGTAGACCATTGTATATATTTCTATAGAATACCAAAGGATAAAATTAAAACAGAAAAAGGGATTGCCATAATTAAATGTGACATACGATCGCTTTTTAAATCATAGAGAGCACCAGAGCATTTTTGCCAAGAGGATTTTCAACCACATCTGCATACCAAAAATAGACTTCTAAAAAGTGATGCGATCTCAACAATATTGTCCGACAATAATGTCAACTCTACTTTTTATATGCTATCTGCATTAATGTTCACGTACATTATGGTATACATGTATACGGCGATGTAACCACTACTGAACAGAGAATGCGTTGACATGACGCGCCACTAAGTGGCTAAAATATTAATTAAACTGGTGAGGCAGGTTATAGCTTACCAGATAACTGGTAAGTATGTAACTGATAAAGCCCAGTCAAAGTGGAATCCGTTTACTATTTGGGTAAAGGCTAACCACATCGAGGCACACTGGTGCCATTGGCTTAATATTTAGCCCTCCGTTTGAAAGGAGTAAAAACTATCTATCTATCTCGCAATAGATGCATTAGCCAATGCCATTGTATGCTAAAGCAATGCCAGGGGAAAGTTTGTTCTGTGTTCCTAAATGTTCCAGTCAACAAAATAAGATAGATCATAGTATATATTTTTATACAACACCAAAGGATCAAATTAAAACAGAAAAAGGGATTGCCATAATTAAATGTGACATACAATCGCTTTTTTAAATCACGGAGAGCACCAGAGCATTTTTGCCAAGAGGATTTTCAACCACATCTGCATACACAAAAATAGACTTCTAAAAAATGATGCAGTCTCAACAATATTCCAGTTAAATCAAGAAAAATTGTTGCTATAAAATTCATGTATCAAATTGAAAACATTACAGTTCAATTGACAAAAAAGTATTTGAAAAGCACAAAAATTGCTGTTTTTGGAAAAAAATAAATGACTTAATTTTTAACTACATCTATAATAACGCTTACAGTACATAACAACAACCAGCATTTTTTAAATATAAATAAGTTCAATTTTAATTAATAAAAACGAATAATTCATGGCAAGAAAAATATTTGAACACCCTTCTATACTGTTAGAATTTGCTAAATTCTAATTCGACCATTTGGTTGTTTAGGAACTTACGTTGAATCCATCGTAGATTAAAAACTTACTTTTGTTACGCATCGTAAAGAGAATACAAAAACAGATTGAAATATATAAATTAATACAAAGAGTTAACTTCCAAAAACACGTGTTGAAAAATGCGGGTGATGCAGCGAAGTATTGCGATGCAGCGCACGCGCAAGGGGCGCTACGATAAGAACGCCACAATACTCCCCCCAGTGCTTAACGGTAACGAGTAGGGAGCGGGTATGCCAACCACAATGCGTGGCCGTTCGAGGTGTTGCGAGGAGCACCTGGTGTGCCGTTGGAGGCTTGTCGAACAGCGCAGATGCCATAGGAGTCTCAGCGACTGCTGGCCGGGTGTGTGGCTGCGCTGATAATGTTGGGTCACTGATGAGTGGCTGCTGGAAGCGTACCCGTAGAATGCCCCAAGGTAAGTGCTGCAGGTCCGGTTAAAGTTGCATCGCCAGTGCCAGTCCAGGGCATGTGGCACCTGGCTGTGGTGGTAATGTTAAGCCACTGATGAGTGGCTGCTGGAAGCTTACCTGAAGAATTGCCGCCATGACCTGATATAAATCGAGCACCAAAGCGTGCGGTGAAGTCGGGAGTGTGGAAGGCGTAAAAAACTGCTTGGGAAGGTGCAACGTGCTCCTGAACACAAGGTAGGCCGCTCGTATGCTGAGCATAGCCATGGGAAGGGCCACTGACCACGAGGTACCTTCCTTGCACGTAATTGCCGCTTTCAGGTGGCGGTAAAAACGCTTGACCATGCCGTTGGCAGCCGGGTGGTATGTAGTTGTCCGGATCCGATGGAAAGCTAGAGTTGAGCTAAGGCTAGCGAATAAGCTGGACTCAAACTGTCTGCCTTGGTCAGTGGAGATGCGAGCAGGAACGCCGAAACTTGAAATCCAGCCGCTGAGAAAGGCAGCCACCACTGTAGTTGCTTGGATGTCAGGGAGCGTAAAGCGTAAAGCAGTCTATGCACGTGAGCAAGTACGTGAACCCGCCGCTGGGTGGAAGCAGTCCAACCAAGTCAATGTGGACATGCTTGAAGCATGCATTAGGCTGGAGAATAGGGCTAACTGGGCTATGCGTGTGATGGCCAACTTTGGACATGGGCGGCCTTAGGTGACTGGACCATGGTATGCTGAGAATGCGGCATTGCAACCCCCTCGCGCACCTTCAACCCCGATCCAGATCCAAATAAAAAACATGTAATTATGTTAAAGTGAATGTTAATATAAAAGTTATGTTCAAATGTTCACGTAGAATCACCATGAACAATGTATAATCAGGGTCCACGGATCTTCAATATATGAATAATATATAGGGCCTACGACTGGTGTGCAAGCTAGGTCAGGGTATGCTGCAATGTTATTTTTCGTAATGGAAACATACCCTGAGTTTTTTAGGGTATGCTATACTATACTAGCATACTATACATGGCCGCCTATGACTTTTGAATGCTGGCACGGCAAACATGATCGGGCCAAGGCAGCGCAATCCTTGCGCAGGGATGGCCACACAAAGCAGTTGCTAACAAGCTTTGCGAAAGCTTTCCGGCACGGATAAGCGATTCCGTGGAGCATGTTAAACACCTGCCCGCAAAACAGAGCAGGCACCCACGGTCGCAGATGACCTGTTGAGGTATCGCAAACCAGAAGGCATGGCAACGGGTCTTGAAACGAGACACGTTGCAGGTGCAGAGTTGTAGCTGTAGCTGGCTTAAGTTAACAATCGACAAGCTCGGCATCTCCATCTTGAGTGGCGGGGATGGGCGCATAATCTAACGCCGTGGCCATGGTCACGATCGGCACCCTGGATAATGTATTGGTGATGGCATTGTCGGTTCCCGCAATGTGCCGAATGTCATTTGTAAACTGGCTGAGAAACTCCAGCTGGTGTGACTGCTGCGGTGAAGAGCATTCCCTCATTTTACGGAGAGGTAAGAGGCTTGTGGTCAGTGAAGAGGATGAACTCCCGTGCTTCGAGCATGTGCCGAAAGTGCTTCAACGCAGGATAGGTCGCATGCAGTTTCCTGACATAAGTTAAGTAACGGCGCTAGTTGTCGGTGAATTTCGCGAAGAAGAAAGCCAGTATTTGCCATTTGTCAGTCACGAGCTGGTTGAGTGCCGCACCCAAAGCAAGGTCCGAAGCATCGACAAGCAGAGCAAGAGGGGCGTCCGGCAGCAGGTGTGCCAGAGTCGTGGCGGCTGCTAACTGTTGTTTGCAGCAGGCAAAATCCTCGCGAGACTCCGGTGTCCACAGTACCGGCATTGTATCTTTCTTCTTACTGCTGCAAAGGAAGTCGTTGACTCGCCTGCATGTGTGCCGCGTGGGGCATGAACTGCCGGTCATAATTCACCATCCCCAGGAACTGGTGCAGTTGGCGGATGGTAGCTGGCTGTGGAAAGTTGCTGATGTCGTCAACTTTGCTGGCAAGGAGAGTCAGGCGATCAGCAGAATATCCCAGTAAAAAGACTGATGGCTGGCCAAAAACGCATTTTGCCGAATTTATCACGATGCTAACTCGCGGAGGCGCTGGAACAGTAACCGTATGTGTTTCTGGTGTTTTGCGATGGACCTCGAAGCTGCCAGAATGTCGTCCAGATACTTGTAACGGAAATCGAAGTTGCGGAGGACACTATCGATGAATCTCTGGAAAGTCTGAGCAACATTACTCAGCCCGAATGGCATCAGAGGAAATTTGAATAAGCCGAATGGGGTGGTAACTGCAGGTTTGCAGACATCCTCCCCAGTGACAGGTATCTGGTTGAAGGCCCGCACTAAGTCGATGGAGCTGAAAACCGTACACCCGGCCAGCTGTTGCGCACAGTCCTGGATATGCAGAACTGGGTAACGGTCAGGTACCGTGGCAGCGTTAAGCTGTTGGTAGTCACCACACGGCCACCAGCTTCCGTCCTTCTTGGGTACCATGTGCAGCGGGCTTGCCCAAGGGCTGTTGGATGGCTGACAGATTCCCTGCTCAAGCATGGCGTCGAACTCTGCTTTGGCTAGGTGTAAGCGGTCCGGTGGCAGGCGACGTGGCTGCGCGGACACAAAGGCCACTGGTCTCTATATGATGATGGATGATGGCATGCTGGATATCCCCAGGGGAACGGGCACAAGTAATCTCCGGAAACTAAGAGGAGCTGGGATGCACCATGTTCACTACTAATAATACGTAGAATAAGGGACGCCCACCTTAGCTACGTACCCATGGCTGGAAAGTAAGGTGAGGCCATCTTGAAAGCAGTGATCGTGAAGGTCGACCAGCAGGTTGAAAAGGTGGAGAAAATCTGTGCTGATAATTATGCGATCGATGCCGGCAACGATGAATTTCCAGCGGAAATCTCGCGACAATCCGAGGCCGAGTGTCATGTCCCGTGTGCCATGTGTGGAAATCAAAGTTCCAATCGCAGCACTGATCATGGTGCCACCAGGACGAGCGTGCTCCGCTGCTGTCGGTGGAATGACAGTCGTCGGCCCCGGTGTCGATTAGGAAACACCGGCCTGAGGTCGGATCCATGATGAAGAGGTGACTAGACTTGACCAGACCACAGGAGCTCAATTCCTGTGGCGGCCTCGCTAGTTTTCCTGGTCCTTACAACGGTTCTTAAAACTGGTTCCGAACATCGCGTGGTACCAGCAGACCGTGGAGTTGTCGGCTTGCGGGATTGCGCCCTTGCGCCTGGAGTTCAAACGTGACCGGTGCGTGTGGGACCGGCGTCTTGGCTTGTGGGAATGCTCCTCCTTTATTTCCGCCAGCTTCGATGAAATGCTTGACATCGCTGTAGAGAAAGACGATATCTTCATGAGGTCGGCAATGGTCGGCCCTGGCGTAGTGGTTGGTGGTTGGCGTTGAGCCGGAGGTGAGAGCGTAGCGCTTGGCGTAATGACCTGGCACAACTAGAGCCGATAACTCGAACTACTGGTCAGCAAGGGGCATCAAGTAGTCGCAGCTCTGCACAGAAAACAGAGCCAAACCCATGCAGATGGTTGCTGGCCGCCGTTGCAGCCACAAGTTCTTTAACATGGCATCCGAAATTGGCAGGGAGTGGGACTTTATACGCATTGCGTTGAGGAACACAGATGGTTTGTGGTCTCCCATGTCCATTTCTGACCTAACTGTATTCAGCTTGGTAAAATCAGATTTCTTGTAGCGGTTGATCAGGCACTCCTTAAGCGCCAGAAATTTTGCTGGTAGCTAGTGGCGCGCGAATGATGTCCGCCACTCCTCTGCAAATGTTGTAGTCAAGGATGTTGACTACGTGATGATACTTGGTAACATCCTGGCTGATCCCAGCAATACTGAAACTGGACTCCAAACAGTGGAACCAAGTGTCAACGTCTTTTGGCCAGAAGGCTGGGGCCTTGAATCCGATCCGACCGATCTGTAGGCCTTCAGGTTCGAAAGTAACAGGGTCCGCAGTAAGCGGCGGCGCGGCGCCACCGTCGATATGTTGAAACCCAGCAAGTCGTGGCTTGTATGCGCCATGCTGTACTACTGAGGAAAGGGCGGCAGTAGGGATGCATCGAACATCTGCGCCGAGAACAACGTGGAAAGCACAAAGGGCACGTGCTACAGCTCATGTCAAAAAGTGGCTAATTTTGAGTCCGTGGAAGTCCGTAAAATCCCAGCATCATTATCGCTATGCAGAAATTCGTAATTGTAGATGAAAATCCATAGATAGGTTGTTGATACCCCGGAATCCCTTGTTGTTTATAAAGGGACGTTCAAAAAATCCAATCACGTCCAGGTCACCAATTTAAGTACATGAGTCAAATCCGTCGTAGATTAGAAACTTAATTTAATCACGTGTTGAGATAAAAGGTGAACACGCGGTGAGGCCGGACACGTCGTGCACAGGGGAAGTCCAAACCAAGAAGAACGAAACGCGGGTGACGTGGAAAACGCGGATGATGCGGGTGATGCAGCGAAGCATTGCGGTGCAGCGCACACGCGAGGGGCGCTACTATAAGAATGCCACAATGGTTTTTTACCTAATAAATTATGATGACTAACTAGTTTTTCATCACATTCGTAAGTTCTACTGAAAATTTAGTTAATGTTGGCCTAAATTTAAACTACATGTTTCAGCACATTAAATTTTCGTTTTACAAATCAGCTTATTATTTTAGTTGTGTACTAACTGCTGATCGAAAAATCGTGACATCATTATTCTGATGGTGGTCGGGGGTAACTGGAAATTTGGTGACAAATTGTGACATAGGGGGTGTTGGGGAGGGAAGTCTGAAAAACTTAAAAAATCATGTGACATCATTCCTGGATGGCCCCCAACTGTAATGTTTTCAATTTGATATTTTATAGCAACACTTACTTTTTCTTGATTCCATTGGAATATTATTGGGACCCATCAATTTTAGAATTCTCTTTTGGTGTGTAGATGTGGTTGAAAATCCTCTTGGCAAAAATTCTGTGAGCATACTGTTGTGCTTTCCGTGATTTTAAAGTGACCCTACGCAGCGCCGTATTAACCCATGGCAGGGCCCCTAGGCTTTGAGCTTCTTTGGGCCCCTTGACCCCCAAAAATTTTACTCTCGGTACCAAAATAAAATAAAAGAAAATATAAATTGTTGACTGATTTATGGCAAAAATAAAGTTGACGGAAACTGAGACAAGAATTTTTTGGTTCTAACAGGAATCAATAGGTTTTATAAATCCTTTCATAAGAAATGCAGATCACATTTTTAACTTAAAATTCAGGAAGGAATAAATGTATATTTCACATAAAAAGATCATATACATAAAGGCATCAAAAAGGTTAAAATCTCTTACAAAAGTACGAACGATAAAAATTTGTCATTGATCTTAATGGTTGATCAATACAAATCACAAGTGCATGACTAGGACACATTATCCAATAGGGAGGCACAATTAAGCTTCACATTTAAAATCACAGATGAATGTCTCATAGTAAAATACTGATTTAAGGAATTCAGGAACGAATAGGTGTGTATTTCACATGAAAAGATCATGTACAAAGGCATCAAACAGTACATAATACCATTTGGAAGTGGGGGTAATTATAAAAATTAAGTCAGACAAAGCAGCCTGGTCATGATGGACCCCAACATCACATTATAGTTATATTTTCCATATTTGGAAGTTAAT
>JAQGBX010005078.1:0-14264 GCA_034698745.1 Megaphyllum sjaelandicum | reverse complement strand
CAACATGTTTATAAATGCGTACCTATTTATGCTTATGATACGCAAAATACGCTGGTACCTAAGTTACGCTGAAATACGAAAAAAATATCTAAAATCTTCAACTCACTTTAAAAGCAGCGCACAGCACGTTTTTCGTATTGCGCATTCGTCATTTAGGCGGAGCCAAATTTTACGGTACGCATTTTGCGCAACGTACGCAAATACGAAATGATTTTGAGTAGCATTAATAAAGGCTCTTATTGGTAAATTTTGAAATGATCAAATAAATTACTTTTGAGTAACTAAGAGTAAAATACTATAAAAATGCTTTAGTGAACAGCGTTCAAATAAAGTCTACTCTTATGGTTGCTAGCCATATAGAATGATGTCTGTTAGCTGTTTTTAACCTATAGTTGATCCTAAAACTATGTAGATTAATTAAAAAGTAAATTATAACATAAAATCACATGCGTCAACTTGGAAACGATCCAGGGCGACCCACGTGATAAGCAATCACCAAAACTTAGAAATTTCTAAATGAATTTTGCTAAGAATTTAAAATCTTGGCATTTGATCTTTTGCAAATTTTCGTAGCATTCATATTCAGACATAATTATATTTTATTTATTCATGCATGTTTTTTAAATCCTTTAGTAATTAATTATTAATAAACGTTAATACAAAAACGAGTCATTGGTTTAAGAAAAATTAATCACAATAGCCAAATAAATGAGTTTTTCTTATTTATTGGCTGATAATTTTTAACATTTAATAAAGCGTAACTTTTTTGAGCCATATTAGTAATACTTATTTTCTTCGATTTTCTTTTTTAAGAAATTTTATATCAAATAAAGAATATCGAAAAAAATTCCAGAAAAAGTGTTAAATCAACTTGAGAAAATTTGAACTTGTTTTTATTTCCCGGGCAAAGCCGGGTTTTACAGAAAGTTAAATGTAATTAAAAGTTACGGGAAGGTAAAACTGCATGGTTACAAAATTTTACAACATCTAGTAACCGGGGAACTGTATGAAATACTGAGACTGATAGAATGAATTACTTAGTTGGCGTATTTTAAAATGTCTTAAAAATTTTAAAGTTAGTCTAATTCCATGCATTTTGCAATCTATTTCAAAACGAATTTAAAATGATTTCTTTTTTAAAACAGACATTTTGCCTCAGTGGCAACAACGAGAAAAGGAAGTTATCAAGAATAAAAATTCATTTTCTAACACTAAATTCCAGCAATCGTTCCCTCAGTCGCCAATTCCAACACTACCTATAAGGCAGGGTTGATGAGAAATAACTGCTTACAGTCACGGCTGGTTTTATAATGGGGCTATCCCGGCATTCGCTTCTGGGAATTGTGGGAAACCGTGAAAAACCACAATCAAAGTTAGCCGACACGGGAATCGAACCCGGATCTACCGAATACAAGGCGAGAGCGCTAACCTGAACTTTTAAAACCGAACTTAAAATAACAATTAGAAATTTTTTTTTAAAACCTTGTGATATTTTTGACAAAAAAAAAAAAAAAACGGTTTCATTTTCCAAAGAAGATATCTGCTAAATCTTTTAAATATAGAAAACAAATTTAAAAGCCAAAGGATATCATTACAAATTTTTCCACGTTTTCCCGAGGACAAATTTGTAGCATCTTCTACGTTTTCGTGTACAAATTCGAAAAATTTCCAATAGATTCTGAGGACAAATTGACAAATTCTGAGTAAAAAATTTACGTTTTTTGAGTACAAATTTGCGAAACTTTCAAAATTTTTCGAATACAATTTTATTTAAGTTTCAGACGTCTGAATGGGGGGAGGGAGGAGATGTGGTGTCCTGATTGACCGGACACAAGGCGGACAAAGGGTAGGCGGGAGTCCAATTTTGATCAAATTTTCAGGACGTCCTTTTTGAATGACTCCTTACGCTAACCTTTCAAGAGGTCTAAGTGTGTATCCATTACTTTTAGCAAAAAACCTCTAATTTTGATCAAATTAATTCAAATTAACCGAAAAAAAAAGTGGAACGCTTCACGATTTTGCGTGTCATCCTTGCGCAGGGGCCATGCTAATCTTCTCTGTATCGTTCCAATTTTAGTATATGTACTGCCGAAGCAAGTACAAACTGATAAGGTTAAGGCATGGCTTATATACCCAAGAAAGAGTGGAGAAGATGGCCCTTATGGGTTTCCTGGGTTCGGGGAAACCTGTATCCGGTCGATTATGGAACATATTACTGATTTGTTTCTATGATAAACTCGAAAATCGTATATATTACAATTATAATTAATTAACCATCAAATTGAACGTATCGATTATTTTTAATCAACTCGATCAGAAACACGCATGGCGGAGATGAGTAACGTCTCCGACAAGGCTGCCCCCTCGCGAGCATTCGTGAAACATAATCACCATAAACCATAGCATAATGGTAAACTGAAAGACCTGGAAATTCTTTAGTATTGTAAATGACTGAAAAAAAAAACAGGGTAGTGTTTACTATTCCTCACATAACATATACAATATACGAAAAAAAAATTCAAGAAAATAAAGTCGAATTTCGAAGAATCAACCAATCCAAAGCAGTAGCAGACGACGTCGAATCAAAAATGTTGAGGATCAAAATTGCTCGTTTTTACAGGAAAAAGTATACCGAGCCCGAAACCGTATGTACGTTTTACTACGCATGCGCAAGAGGTAATCTGTCGCTTGATCGGACATTTTTACTGGGTTGACCCAGTAATTTGTTTTTCAACTTCCCGTTTTAAAAAACAAATTCCATAACAAATGACATAATGACAATGTAAAAAATTGTCACATTTTGCAAAATCGACGCAGGAATTTTTTCCGCAATATTTACTAATGCTAATTTTTTTAAATTTATATAGAATAATTTAATTTTTTTTTTTAAATGTGTTGAAAATTTGTATTTAAAAAATCTTGAAAATGTGTACTCGGAAAACGTGGAAAATATTGCAGATTTCTACTTAAGAAATGGGCTGCGAGCTAACCACGTAGAAGCATTAATTTTTGATCGAAACAACATGTCTACGTTAAATTTCCCTAATTTTTTACAAATAAGAAAAAAATCGGCAAGACTTAAGATAATTCACAACCATTTGATAATTCTTTGTTTGCTCAACGTTTCGACGTTCACATGCCTTCCTCAGGAGATATCATATAAAATTTCATATTTATTAATACTTTTTTAATATACTGAGCAAACAAAGAATAAAATGGTTGTTAATTATCTCAAGTCTTGCCGATTTTTCCTGTTATGACGACTTGAAGATAGAAATCTTTTGAGATAAACAATTGTTTTAAACCAATTCATGCAGCATTCTATTGCTATATATTTCGAGAATTCTTAATAAATGCAAATTTCCACGTTAACTATATCTTTTAAAAGTGTAGATCATAAAAACATTTCTATTTTTAAAAAAAATGACTATGAATCGAAATCAGGCCATTCGCTTACAGGCGGACATTTTATTACTGAACAAGTGAAGCTCAATCAATCCTGCAATAATTTCAATTTTTCTTGCTAACCATAAATTCAATATTAGAAGCCAATGACTGATATCTTAATTTTATCTTAACAGCATTATTGAAAATCAAACTAACAAACTTCTAACACAATTTTCTGTAAAACCTACTTCAGAAATATTTTGAAAAATTTCAAGAAGTGATCAAGAGTAAAAAACCATGATAAGAAAGGATTACAGTCATGACTAATTTAATCAAAAACTATCCCAGCATTCGCCTTCAGGGATCGCGGGAAACCATGAAAAACCACAATCAAGGATAGCCGACAATGGAAACGAACCCTGGTCTACCAAATATAAAGCTGGAATACTAACCACTTATCCACCTAGCTCGGTATTGTTATTATGTGGATTCATATCTTTAATGCCTCGAATGTATAAAAATTAATATTCAAATTGTGGGTAGTTGTAATTAATCTATGCATTACCTGTTTTCTGTATATATCTTAACCGATTACAACGATTTTTAATTGAAATGTTATAACGAATGTTATCTTTAATTTGAATTATAGAACGAAAAGAAATATAAGTTTATATATATTTGAAGTAATTTTTTTCGTTTTTATTTCATTTTCTAGAAATTTTTAAAAAATAACTACAGTAGCGTTTCACTTAATTTTCTAAAAATTATGAACATTTTTTTCAATTTTCATTCTTGTAAAAAACGTTTTCGACATTAGCGTTTTGAAAAGAAAACAAAAACTACCTTATTTATTCTTCACTAATTTATTTCAAATAATGTTCTATAATTTGACATTTTTTAAATCATAAAATCAAACTTTTACAAGTAGCTTAGTATACTATCTCTCAACAATTTTTGCATAGTTAATAAACTGACCTATGTGGTTCGATTAAAAACTGTAGCTTAAATTGAAACTAAGAAAATTAATTGAAAAAAAAATAAGAAAACAAAACATGCATCGATCGGGAATCAATTTTTGGATATATATAAGGCTAAATGTTGTAGACTTTAGTGACTAGATACACTTAATTATATACTGATTAAATTGAAGATGATTGATTTGGCGATTTACAAGTCACAAGTTATACCAGTTCAAGCCTGAATTAAACGAAAAAATGAAAAAAATATACATAAATACATCAAACCAAACAAAAATACGCTAATTATTATTACATTACATTAATTTAAAACAAGTTAATAACACAAAAAACTGCCTTAAACAAACTAGATACAAAGTTACTGTTAAATGTTTACGTAAATCGGCATGTTTCGTTGTTTTTTGATAAGTTGAACATGTAAACTAAAGAGTGATAAACTTGCAATTGTCAGGGTAAGCAATTTTTGTCAATTTTCTATGTATGTAGATTTACCTAAAAATGTAATAGTAACTTTGTATCTTGTTTGTTTAAGGCATACAGTCATTTGTGTTATTAACTTTTTTAAATTAACATATTTATGTTTTGTCTGTTGTTAACTAATGCACAGGTATTTATGTAGGCCTATATATTTTTTTTGTGTTTAATTTGACTTGTGTTTCTTGGTCTTGTGTTATAGGTCTAAAATTTGTCTAAAAAATTCAGGAAAAAGTCAGGCAATATAGCTAATTTTTAAAAAGTCAGGAAAATTCAACGCAGTCATGGCGAGCCAAGGTTAAAACTAAAATTAACACTTCTACATGGCCAATACAAATTTGCGAAATTGTTTACGTTTTCTGAGTAAAAATTTGCCAACTTTTCTATACAGTTTACATGCACAAATAAGAAATTCTTAAGAAATTCTAAAGGTTTTTAAATAAATAAATTTGCAATTTTTTCCACGTTTTAAAGTGCAAATTTGCAAAGTTTTAGCACTTTTCGAATACAAAGTTATCACTTTTTTAAAGTTGTCGTCAGTTAATTTTTTAAAATATCTCCTATGCAGTGTCGATTTTTTTAAATATGTCAATTTTTACATTGTCATTGGCCAGGAAAAATTTTAAAATCTGAAAAAGTAAGGCAAAAGCCAGGGAAATTGTCATTTTTGTGAAAAACTATGAATGAATTAGCGAGAAAAATTCCGTTAAAAATTACAATTTTTTTAATTTTGTGGAAAGGTTAGCGAATTTGACATCGAAAACTGTCGAAAATTGTTAGAATTTCAACTCATAAACTTGCCAATTTTGAAGATTTATCCTCTGAAATTGTAACAATTTTTCAACTTTGTACTGGAAATATTTTTAAAAGCTTACGAGAGTAACAACAGACCTGATCTAACAACATACTGGCTTTTTTAACAATTAAGTCATTCTTCCCTGAATTTTCTTTGTTTAAATTATTTTTGTATATATATTTTTATTTCAATTATTTTTATTTTTCGGGCAAAGCCGGGTTTTACAGAAAGTTGAATGTAATTAAAATTTACAGGAAGGTAAAGCTGCATGGTAACAAAATTTTACAACATCTGGTAACCGGGGAACTATGAAATATTGAGACTGATAGAATGAATTACTTTCTTAATGTATTTAAAAATGTCTTAAAAATTTGAAAGTTATTCGAATTTAATGCATTCTGCAATCTATTTCAAAACGAATTTGAAATGTTTTTTTTTTTAAATCAGACATTTTTCCTCAGTGGCAACAACGAGAAACGGAAGTTATCAAAAATAAAAATTCATTTTCTAACATTAAACTCCAGCAGCCGCTTGCTTTGATTAAAATACTACCTATAGTTCAATTCAATTCAGTTCAACTTATTTCCCTACAGTCAGCAATTAAATGCCATATGGTAGGGGGGTTAAGCCCATTTTTAGGAGAAAGCTCCTACATCATTTGCGACCTACATCATTCCAAGCCCATATATTTTAAACCTTTTCAGAGTACAAATTTTCAACATTTTCCGAGTAATAATTTGCATAAATTTTACACGTTTTCCGAGGACAAATTGGGAAAATTATCCACGTCATCCGAGCAAAAATTTTCGAAATTTTCCAACTGTTATTCGTAATGCAAATTTTCAATATTTCCAAGCACATATTTTTAATTTTTTTCGAGTACAAATTTTCAACATTTTCCGAGTAACAATTTGCACAAATCTCCCACGTTTTCCCAGTGCATATTTGCAAAACTTTTCAACGATGTTTTCCGAGGATAAATTCGCCAAAAATTTTCACTTTTTCCATGTAAATATTTGCACAAATTTCAATCTCTTCGTACTGCATGTTTTACAAATTTTCAAGATTTCTAACCTTTTCCGAGTACAAATTTGCAAACCTTTTGACATTTTCCGAATACAAAATTTCCAAATATATAATATACAGTGAAACCTGTTAAGAGTGACCACCAAAAAAATCTATGTTGGTCACTGTACATACACAGGTGGTCACTTTACAAAGAATGTCTGAATTAAAATAATGAACATGTGCGCTGCACTTCTACATGTAGACTGTAATACACGTAGTAAAAAACCACAAAACCAAAAAGTACAGAATCATCATGTACAAGGGTCAAAGCAAGATGTAACGGGACTCATCCGTTATCCGGTCACTTTTTAAGGTACATTGGCAATGTAAAAATTGCAAAAAAGACAACACACAATGGTCACTGTACACGATAGACAGGTGGTCACTGGTCACTATACGGAGAATTTTTATGAAGGAAATGTAGGCCTACACTAGAAAAAACAATACATTAATAAGTGGTAAACATAAACAGGTGGTCACTTTTCCAGGTTTTACTGTATGTCAATTTTTGACATTGTCATTGGTCGGGAATTTTTTTTTTTTTTTTGAAAACCTGTAAAAGTCAGGGAAATTGTTGATGTTATAATTGCACATTCAGTGCAAATTGAAAATGAAACTTCCGGGGAAACTCTGATGAAGTAGTCCATGAGCTGAGTATGGTCCACAAAAGGAAATTTGTAGGTTTTGTTATGTACAGATGTTTGTAGATGGCTTAGTCTGTACGTCTACAAACAAACAAGGCCACTTGCCTCGTTTTAATGAAAATCGATAAATGATAAACGATGCTCGCCTCTATTTGCCCGCACTGTCTGTCAACTGAGTTGTTGGCAGACAGAAGAATCAAATTAAAAACATCAGCTCCAGACGAGGCTAATCAACGCAAGATTGAATCAAACAACTCATTCGGATATAAAAGCCCTAGTGACAGCTATAGAAAATACAAAATATCGAATGAGACGGAGATTAATTAAAAACATGGAAGTACATAATCATCCAGACACTGTTTCACACTCTAAATATGGCGTTAGAGAATTAAGAGAATGACTAACAGGAAACGCCTACTCAAATAATACTCGAATAAATACATGTATGGTAATGGGATGTTTTGATAAGCATTTAATAACAAAGATATTAAAAAAGAGTCCATGTTTTCCTCCAATTATGCATGACGAAGAAGACAATTAATTACGTATGCCGAGTAGACCCTGACCTGGACAATCTGGAAAAGTAAGGGAACTTGAAAATATCTGGAGAAGTCAGGGAAGAATGGCTTATTTTTTTTAAAAAAAGTCAGGGAAATCCAACGTAGTCATGTCGTTGCGTTCCAAAATTAATGCTTTTACATGCATGGTTAACTCGGGGCAAAATTTCTGAGTAGAAATGTGCGAAATTTGCCACGTTTTTCGGGTGTAAATTTCGCAAAATTTTCAACGTTTTCCGTCGAGGACAAAATTGAAAAATTCACCACGTTTTCCGAGGACAAATTTGCAAAATTCTGCGCGTTTTCAGAATACAAATTTGCAAAATTTCCCACGTTTTCCGAGTGTAAATTTGCGAAATTCACCACGTTTTAAACGTGGTGAATTTCGCAAATTCATAGGCCTATATACTCGGTAAACTTTACCGAGTATATAGGCCTATGAATTTGCGAAATTTACCCCGTTTTCCGAAAACAAAATTCCCCTCGTTTCCGAGTACAAATTTGCAAAATTCTCCACATTTTCCGAGTACAAATTTGAAAAATTTCCCACGTTTTCCGAGTATGAATTTGCGAAATTTACCACGTTTTCCGAGAACAAAATTCCCCACGTTTCCGAGTACAAATTTGCAAAATTCTCCACATTTTCCGAGTACAAAATTGCAAAATTTTCCACGTTTACCAGTAGGCCTACAATTTTGTAAAGCTTAATACATTTTCCGAATACAAACTTGTCAGTTTTTTTTCGTGCAATTGTTTTTTTTATTTTTTAGAATTTGTCTACGTTAATTTTCAAAATTGTCATTAGTACATTTTCCAAAAAAATATTTTCTTAATAATTGTCATTGTCAGGGAAACTTTTTTAAAACCTGGAAAATTCAGGGAAGTTGAAAATGAAATTTCTGGGCCAACCCAGAGAATAGTGTTTGCTGTTTCATTATAAAGACGAATATTTTCATTAAGAATACTATATGTTATATTATTACCGATCAATTTTTTTCCAATAATAGATGACGTAGTTTACGTTGATTTGTCCACCAAATTTCATTAATTAAAATTCATAAAGCAGTTTTTTTTTTAAATTGACACCCCTCGTAGTGTGAAAAAAGTGTATGTGTTTCTTATATGTATAGACAAGCTAGTTCAATCGAAATTTCGGTTTTATCAACCTCGGATTCTAATGAAATGATTTTTATTATCTTGATTTCTTCATTACATTTTGCGTGGAAGTAGTGAATCATGAAGACGTAGCAATAAAACTTCCGAATAAAAGCGGCTTTTTGTGCGTGTCATTGTTATCGTCAATTTGATAGCTCAATCTCATGCAAATTTATGGTTGCTTCGGTAGCAATTCTTTGAAAATGTTATCTGGAAATGTGCCTCAGGCTTAATTCTCATGAAACTTACAATCGAGATTTAGAAAAAATAGACAAGTGCGATATCTTATTTTTGTTTCAAGAATATTATTAAATTTTGAATTTTTTTTACGTTTTTTCAGATATTAGATGGCCACTAATTTAAATGAGAGTAATTGTTACGAGATCAACCCAAATGGTAAGTACACCAATCGCATTATACGAAGTTCTGTCCGTGTAAATAATATTTGAAAATATATTTGGTGTAAATTATGTTTTAAAACATATTTTTCGTGAATATTTTTGTAAGATATGTATTTTGCGTAAAGAATATTTTAACATTCTCGTAGATTTTCGTAAATAATGTTTAAAATATATTTTGCGTAAACGGTATTTAAAAAATAGTCTGTATAATCAATATTAAAAAATTTATTTTTAGGTTTATAAATTATATACATGTACTTTCTTTTAATATGGGGTTTGGCAAGATCCATTTCATAAAAGGTCATGACCATGAATCGTATCTTCATTTCATTTCCTCAAGTTTTAATTCTACCGTAACCGTCATATACAGTTTACCGTAATTATTATAATCACGAGGAAAAATGAAATTTTTAATAACTTTTCATATTTTTTCCTACGAAATGCAGTGACAGTAAACACGCTTCTCGAGTTCAACGTAATCTTTAATTTTGCGCTCTTCGGGGTGGTCCGAAAGTATTTCCGTTAGATTTTTTCGTAGGAAATTTGGAGGTGAAATGAATAATTGCTAATTTTAGGTTTTGTTCGACTAATCGAAGAAAGTCAATTGTTAAACTGCATTGCTTTTTGCGTTTTTAAAGTGCATTTTAAAATTCTTTTTAAAATTGATTCTCATCATTGCATTTCAAAACACTTTCTCAAAATATATTCTCATTATTGCATTTCGAAATATATTCGCATCATTGCATTTCAAAACATACTCTCCTCATTCATTATAAAATATATTCGCATCATTGCATTTCAAAACATATTCTCCTCATTCATTATAAAATATATTCTCCTCATTGCATTTCAAAATGCTTTTTCAAACTATATTCTCATCATTGCATTTCGAAATATATTCGCATCATTGCATTTTAAAGCACTTTCTCGAAATATATTCTCATTATTGCATTTCAAAACATTCCCCTCATTTATTATAAAATATATTCTCCTCATTGCATTTCAAAACATATTCTCCTCATTGCAGTTTAAGATACTTTCTCATTGCATTTCAAAATGCTTTTTCAAAATATATTTTCATCATTGCATTTCAAAATATAATTTCATCATTGCTTTTCAAAATACTTTTACAAAATTTATTCTTATCATTGTATTTCAAAATACTTTTTCAAAATTATATTCTCATCATTGCATTTCAAAATACTTTTTCAAAATATATTCTCATCATTACATTTCCAAATGCTGTTTGAAAATATGTTCTCATCATTGCAATTTGAAATATATTCTCATCGTTGCATCTCAAAATAAATTCTTATTGCATTTGGAACTACTATCTCAAAATATATTCTCATCGTTGCATTTCAAAATAATTTTTCAAAATGTATTCTCATCAACATAGACGTACTGTACATGTAGAATAAGTTGAATTCACGAATTCGTCTTTCATTATCAGTTTAAAAGTAGACAAATATTTTAATTTCTGACTTTTGCAACTTCACATTAAACTAAAAAGTTGCCATCGGAACGAGTTAGTACCGTATCAGACTTAATTAACATAATCGATGGCCAGCTACTCGAAATACTCGTTTCATGCAAACGAAACAAAAAAATATTCCTTGAATTTGGTGCATTAAAAGATGGGCATTTTGAGCTGATTAAAGTGGATTTATCTTCCAACTTGAACGTGGCATGTTTGGCAACATAACAAAAGGAGCATCGTTATTGATTGCTAGCTCTTTTACTTCATGGTCATTCGTCCACTTAGCCAGAAAATCAACATGAAGGCTACGCATGCAGATAAGGGGCTTCCATGTTTTATACAGCATCCAATTATTAATAAAATTCCCAGAAAAAAAAATGATGAACTTCGGTCAACCACCGCGATATTAAAACTAGCTCGCGTGTCTAACACACCCATATTTGAACTCCTATCATCACATGATTCACTACATTAGGTGAATTTCAAAGTAAAGCTAACGAAACAACGGATAAAATCATAATAATAGACGAGGAACAATGCCAGCTATGTACAAGGTGAAACCCAAGACTCAACCGAGAAAAAATGCATTTAAAATTAATATTTACTGTAATAATGAAATATTCACAACGATTCACACTAAGGTCAAAGGCTATTCATTGTGTCCAAAAATCTAGGGTTTTAATGTACATGTACCCCCAGACCTGAAAAATCTGGAAAAGTCAGAACTTGAAAATGTCTGGAAAAATCAAGGAAGAATGGCTTGTTTTGAAAAAATTCTGGGAAATTCAACGAGTTAATGCTGTCACGATCCAGAATTAAAGGGTACACCCAGAAACTGGAAAATCTGGAAACGTCAGGAACTTGAAAATGTATGGAAAAGGCAGGGAAATTCAACGTAATCTTGTTGTCAGGATAGAAAAATATAATTGTAATGCTTCTATTTAACTAGCTCAGGGCCCATTTGCAAACGTTTTAAAATTTTCTGAGTATAAATTTACAACAGTTTCTGAGGACAAAATTGCAAAATTTAATTTACACGTTTTTCGAGTACAAATTTGCATAATTCTCCACGTTTTTCAAGAACAATTGTAAAATTTTCCACGTTTTCAGAGGATAAATGTGCAAAATTTTCAACATTTTTCGAGTAAAAATTTGCAAAACTTTTTACATTTTTCGAACACAAAATTGTAACATTTGCAACAGTTTTTCATGCTGATTTTTTTTTAAAAAAAATTAATTTTTCCACGTTAATTTTGAAAAAGTTTCAGAATTGTCATTAGTAAATTTTACAATATATTGTCCTCTGTCTATACATTGTCATTGTATGGTCAGGGAATTTTTTTATAAGTCAGTTGAAAATGAAATTTCTGGGGAACCCTGAATTAATTCTTCTACTTGGTTAGTATATATTTGCAAAAAAAAATTACTTAATCCTGTTTTAATGACACATTTGTAAAATGTTAAGTTTCCGAGGACCTATTTGCAAAACTTTACCACATTTTTCGAAGACAAACTCGCCAAATTTTGCAAATCTTTCAACAGTTTCTGAGAATATATATTTGCAAAATTATCAACAGTTTTCGTGGACAAATTTGCAAAAATTTTACATGGCTACTTTCGTAAAATTTTCAAACTTTTCCTATGTTTATTTGGATTTTATTTTTCGAAATGGTTGATAATATTGACGTGGTCATTGGTCAGGGAAATGTGTTTTAAAAAACCTGGAAAAGTCAGGGAAGTTGAATATGAATTTTATGTACATTGTATGAGGAAAAATGTAATTAAATTTCATGAATTTTCCAGTTTACTTTTTCGTACATTTCGAGTGTACTCACTGAGTGCGAAGAGCGCAATTTTTTGGCATTGCATGTGGTCGTGTCTTTGTCCCAATGCCAAAATTTGGTACACAACATGTTTTTATTTGCCTTGAACTCGGTTGGAGGTCACTAAGGAAGAAAAAAACAACTGTCTCTGAAACAATGTTTTCTTAAAAAGGCCAATGACGCCTACGTCACACTAGCGAGTACGTGCCTGTTTGAGTGCCTCGACTAATTTTAGCTGCAAAACAGATGGCTATCTCGACGTCCAACTTTCAGTCTTGGTTCAACTGGAAAATTAAACGCATTTTTAATCTGATACGAATTTGGTTTGAACAAAGTCTTGGCTTAGAAGTTTAGCATTCTCGTCTCGCATTGACCCAGCTATCCTCGATTGTGGTTTCTCATGGTTTCCCACAATTCCCCAGGGCGAATGCTGAGATAGTTCCTATATTAAATCTATAATGTCCCCTTTACGGGAAATATAACTACAGTAAAACCTCTTAAGAGTGACCACCAAAAAAATGCTATGTTGATCACTATACAAAGAATGCCTAAATTAAATTAAAATAACGAACATATATGTACACTGCACTTAAACATGTAGACTACAATTAATACACGTATTAAAAAACACAAAACCAAAAAAGTACCGAATCGTCATGTCCTAGGGTTAAAGCAAGATGTAACGTGACTGATCTTTTATCTGGTCACTTTTTAAGGTACATTGGCAATGTAAAAATTGCAAAAAAAGACAACGCACACTGGTCACTGTACGCGATAGACAGGTGGTCATGGTCACTATACGGAGAATTTTTATGAAGGCAATTTACTATACACTAGAAAAGCGATACACTAAAAAGTGGTCACCATTCAAAGGTGGTCACTTTTCCAGGTTTTACCGTCTATAATTTAAACGTAGAAATGAGTCACTCCAAATGCAAATAAACATTTTTTTAATGAAAAATTTGAATTTCTCTAAATGAATTTCTATGGGTATGTTTTATACTGTATCTCCTTAAACGTCAAATTACCGTAATTCTGTAATTTGGATCCATGAATGTGGCAATTCTTAAATCGTTGCAGATTCGTTATTCGGTTCACCCAAAATCTGTCAAATGTCGTATTAAATTTCGACTAAGCCAGTCTTCATTTTTATTCAGTCAGACGCAATTAGATTCATGAATTATTAATCCATGATCCCAGAAGATCTTTTAGAAGCTCTGCCTTTTAGTCATTCAATAGACGCCTCGATAGTCGTAAAATTATAACACGGCTGCTTTCATCTTAAATACAACGACTTCATTGTCAGATTTTGTTATAAAAGAATACTTTTGTTTACGTTTTTACAACAATGGGACAATCTTTAATTAACGACAATCATTCATTGCATGGAGATTCTTCAAAAGTGATATAGCAGGGTTCCCACAGACCTGGAAAACCTGGAAAAGTCAGGGAAGTTGAAAATGACCTGGAAAAGTCAGGGAAGAATGGTTTATTTTGAAAAA
>JAQGBX010005077.1:0-14266 GCA_034698745.1 Megaphyllum sjaelandicum | reverse complement strand
TCTGGTAATGCAAGTATGGTGGAGGGAATCTTTAAACGCAACCACCGAGGTGGTAGAACCTGTCATTCCAACCCACTAATGGAACTCCGATCTCATTCGGATCCATTTTATTGGTCTTATTTCTTGCATGCCATTAGACGTTGTAACTCTCTTCCAAAGGATAGCCTTAAGCTTCACGAAATTCAACTTTGCAACGATGTTGGGGTCCACACTAATGCGGTGGTAACTACCGAATAATTTAGGTTGATGGATTACACCCCCCTATCACATAGTATTTATTTACTGATAGTAGGGTACTGAGTTGAATTGAAATTAAATTGAATTGAACCTGGAAAAAACCTGGAAAAGTCGGGAAATTTAAATTTGCAGTTTCTGGGGAAACCCTAAACATAGCACCACTACAAATAAATCCCCTCTTTAATACACCTGCGGAGAAGCAAAAAAGGAGGGATTTGCGTTTATTTTCCTACATGACAAGTTTAATATGAATTTGAATCGTTATCAACATGTTAGAAGTAGTTATAAGTTGCAATAGAATAGCAAGACGGTCTTGGATGATTTAATACAGAAACTATCCCAGCATTTGCCTGAAGGGATTGTGGGAAACCATGAAAAACCACAATCAAAGATAGCCGACACGGGAATCGAACCTGGGTCTACCGAATGCAAGACGATAATGCTAACCACTCAGCCACCTTGCTCGGTGGCTGGAATCTGCCAAAATATCTTTTATTTTTTTGTAATTAAAATCAAGTTTCTCCTAAAATTTAAACAAATTTAAAGCCTTTATATAGGAGAAAATGCGAATATGTTACAGATTCAACGTATCAAAGCGATCCAAAATTAATACTTTTATGAAGTATGCTCAGAGAAAATTTTTAGAGTAGAAATTACCAAAAAAATGTAAACTTATTCGTATAGTACAAATTTGCAAAACTTTCCACGTTTTCCAAGTTGAAATTTGCAACATTTTCCCCGTTTTCCGAGTACAAATTAGCAAAATTGTCCTCGTTTTCCGTGTATAAATTTAAAAAATTCAGTAGGTTTTCTGAGTACAAATTTTCCACATTTTCCCACTTTTAACGAGCACAAATTTTCAAAATTTTCCGAATAAGAATATTCCCATTTTCAACAATTTTCAACGCAATTAATTGTTTAAAATTATAAAAAAAATTTCTGATGTTAATTTTTTAAAAATAGTCGTTAGTATATGAAAAAAAAAGATTTTTCAGTGTCAATTTTGGAAAATATGTCAATTGTTCACGTTTTCATTGTTTTAAGAAACTGTTTAAAAACCTGAAAAAGTCTTGGAGCAAGTTGGAAATCAAATTCCTGGGGAAACCCTGATAGCTTTTTTTTAAAATTTTTAATATAGTCTAGTTGAAGTGTAAGTTTTTTTTTAATCTAATAATTCCAGTTTTTTATCGATAGCTCAAAAACAGGTATTTTATTAAATTTAATTTGGTCTTATTTAATTTTAATCTTTTAGCGAATTAATTATTTTTGATTAAATTTTGTACGAAATCGATTTTTTAAAGTGAATGTATCGTTGGAATTTTTTTTTTAAAAACTTATTTCGTTTATGGTAATGGAAATATTTTTTTTAACCAAGGAATTTTGTTTAATAAATTAGATTTTTATTTATAAAAATTGAAATTTGTTAAAATCTTTAGATTTATCATATATTATCAGAACCTAAATAAACGTAAAAGATGAATCTTCCAAGTTTATTTAGTTTTGGTAATTTTTGGTAAAAATGTGGTATTGAAAATTTTCTATTTCGTCGAACAAGTTTTCAATGTGATTTTTTTTAAAAAAAATGAAATTCTTTTCTATTTCCTGTTAAAAAGTTTTATTTATATTTCAAAAATGGAAATTCTAAGGCCAATGCTGTCGTTTTATTATTTCTATTTGTTTATTATTATTATTTTTATTATTTCGTACAAATAATTTGTACACGTGAATGGAAATGTGAAATGGGAACCAAAGAAATGACCATGCACTCAAAACTTGGCAAAAATGACGTGTCATTGGTCAAGGAAATTTTACTTAAAACCTGGAAAAGTCAGGGATGATTAAAATAAAATTTCTGGCGGAACCTCGTCATGACGTCATGACGATTGAATTAAATTAAAATGATTGAGCATCTTAATTGGAAAGGAAGACGTTCATGGCCGATTTCATATAGAGACAATCACAGCATTGGCCTAAAGGGATTGTGGGAAACCATGAAAAACCACAATGGGGGTTAGCCGACACGGGAACCGAACCCAGGTATACCGAATGCAAGACTAGAACGCTAAACACTCAGACACCTTGCTCGGTGCTTTCTTAAATATAAAAGGCTTCTGAAATATCCGCATTAGTGTCTAAAAATGGTAACCCCAGACCTGGAAAACCTGGAAAAGTCCGGGAACTTGAAAATGACCTTAAAATTTTCGAATATAAATTTGTCATGCTTTCAAAAAATTGTCATGAAATTTTGGCGAAACATTTACAATTTTTCTTTGTTAATATTTAAAAAAGTTTCAAAAGTGTCCTAATCAATTTTTTCAAAATAATGATTGTTGTCCTGTGTCGATTTTCTTAAAATAAATTTGAATGATTTTAAACCTTTTCAAGCACAAATTTTCAAACTTGTCAACTGTTTGCGATTAAGATTCGTACAATTTTCAAGGATAAATTTGCCAAATTTTCTACATTTTCCGAATATGAATTAGTCAAATTTTTAATATTTTTTCATTTCTAATTTTGTAAAACTTTTTTCTTGTTAATATTAAAAAAAAATTCAAAAGTGTCTTATAGTCAGTTTTTTTTCAAAATATTGAATGCAAGCGCCTGTTTGCCCGGGCTGTAAAGACAATTCAAATTAATTTCGCAAGTTGCCATGGTCCTTTAATTATGCATTATTGTAACCTGATTACACGTCTATCATAATGTAAACCATAATACTGAAAAACCCGGCATTGCCCGGATCGTCACTAAATTCTGATGACGTCATCCACTACACGTCTAATGATGACATTCTTAACATTTTTAGTAAACGTAATCGTAAATGTAAACGTACATTGTCAGGGTTCCCGCAAACCTGGAAAACCTGGAAAAGAAAAAAATCTTGAAAATGACCTGGACAAGTCAGGAAAAAGTCAGGCAAATTGAACGCAGTGTTGGCGATCCAAAATCATTACTTCTACGAGGTTAGCTCAGGGCCCATTTTATGAGTAAACATTTTATACATTTTCCGAGGACAAAATCGCAAAATTTCCTACTTTTTCCTAAAAAAGTAGGAAATTTTGCGAAAATTCAAAAAATTTTCTTGCAATTTTTGAAAATTTGTAAAAAAAACTGAATGGTAATCTTCATAATTGTCGTTAGTTAGTAAAAAAAATATTTCTTAGCATCAATTTTTGAAAATATTTGAATATTTCACGTTGGCATTGGTCAGGGAATTTTTTTTCAAGCCTGGAAAGTCAGAGAAGTTAAAAATGCAATTTCTATGGGATAATCCTAAATAACTAACTGACGCCTTTATCATCTAGATGCTGTCTTAGGCACTCTACACAGGTGGTCACTATACGAAGAATGCTTAAAATAAAATAAAAAAATGAGAATGTAAACTGCACTAGCTTATACTTGTACACTTAGACTGTAATACACGTAGTAAAAAACCACAATACCAAAAAAGTACAGAATCATTAAGTGTCTAAGGGTTAAAGCAAGATGTAACGTGACTCATCCGTTATCTGGCCACTTTTTAAGGTACTTTAGCAATGTTAAAATGGAAAAAAAAACCACACACTGGTCACTGTACACGATAGACAGGTGGTCACTATACGGAGAATTTTTATATAGAAAATGCACACTAGAAAAACAGTACCCTAAAAATTGGTCAACATAAACAGGTGGTCACATTTTCAGGTTTTAATGTATTTACTAAGATCACCGGGGGAAAATCTGTCCAAAAAGTTGGTTTAGCTACCGTTATGCAGATTAGAAAACCCACACGAGTTGGTGTTTACACTTGTTAATAGGAATAGGAAGAAAGTCATGGCCGATTTATTGCAGGAACTATCCCAACATTCGCCTTAAGGGATTGTGGGAAACCATGAAAAACCACAATCGAGAATAGCCGACACGGGATACGAACCCAGGTCTACCGAATGCAAGACTAGAATGCTAACCACTCAGACACCTTGCTCGATATTTTCCTACGCACAAGAAGATTCTGAAATATCCGCATTTGTAGTTAAAACAGGGTTTCCCCAGACCTGGAAAAATTGGAATAGTCGGGGAACTAAAAATGATCCGGAATTTTTCGAACATAATTTTGTCAAGTTTTCAAAAAATTTTCATACTATTTTGGCAAAACATTTACAATTTTTCATTGTTAAGACAGTAAAACCTGGAAAGCTGACCTCCTTTCAATGCTGACCACCTGTTTATGTTGACCAGTGACCAGTGTGTGTTGTCTTTTTTGCAATTATTATTATAATTATAATTATAATATTATAATTAAAAATAATTATTCTAAATTATTAAAAATAAGGTAAAATATTACAGAAAACCAAAATGTGGCACGAAAACATCAATGTAATTCTGGAAAATTATATGTTTTAATCGAAATTAGTGCCTTTTCATGAAAAACAACTATATTTTGTATATCGAAATGAGATTTCAATTTTGGAAATAAGGCAGTTAGGAGATTGTTTCAAAAAAATAAAGAAATCTGACATATAACAGAGTTCCATTTTCCACTTTCCTGACTTTTACAGGTTTTAAAAAAATGTCCCTGATCAATGACAGCGTAAAAAGGGACCTATTTTGAAAATTAGACAAGGTAAATATTTTTTAACTTGACTAACGACAATTTACAAAATTGAATTGTGAAAAATTTGAATTTGAAATATGTTGAAAATTTGTGCTCGGAAAAACCGTGGCTCCGGAGCCACTTGTGGCTCTTTCGATGTCAAGATGTGGCTCTCCTAACAAAATACCATTACAGGGTTCCCCCAGAAATTTCATCAAAATTTCAACTTTCAAGTTCAATTCATGACAACGTGAAAAATTGACGTTTTTCTGAAAAAATTGTTTCAAGTTTAGAAAATGTCAATTGTAAATTTGAAAATGTTAAAATTTTGTATTCGGTAATTGTTGGACATTTGTACACGGAAAACGTGGGTAATTTTGCTAATTTGTACCTAGAAGACGTGGACAATTTTACCAATTTGTACACGAAACACGTGGAAAATTTAGCAAATTTGCACTCATAAAAGGTGGAAAATTTCAAAAATTCGTACTCATAAAAGGTGGAAAATTTCGAAAATTTGTACTCATAAAAGGTGGAAAATTCGCAAATTTGTACTCTTAGAAGGTGGAAAATTTCTAAAAGTTGTACTCATAAAAGGTGGAAAATTTCGCAAATTTGTACTTATAAAACGAGGAAAATTTCGCAAATTTGTACTTATAAAACGTAATAAATTTCGCAAATTTGTACTCAGAAAAGGTGGAAAATTTTGTACTCATAAAAGGTGGAAAATTTCGCAAATTTGTACTCATAAAAGGTGGAAAATTCGCAAATTTGTACTCATAAAAGGCGGAAAATTTCGCAAATTTGTACTCAGAAAAGGTGGAAAATTCTGCAAATTTGTAGGCCTACTCAGAAAAGGTGGAAAATTTTGAAAATTTGTACTCAGAAAAGGTGGAAAATTTCGCAAATTTGTGCTCAGAAAAGGTGGAAAATTTTGCAAATTTGTACTCAGAAAACGTGTAAAATTTTGCAAATCTGTACTCCGAAAAGGTGGAAACTTTTTGCACATTTCTCGAAAAATGGGCCCTGAGTTAACCTTGTAGAAGTATTAATTTTGAATCGCCGTGACTGCGTTGAATTTCCCTGACTTTTTCAAAATAAACCATTCTTTCCTGACTTTTCCAGGTCATTCTCAACTTCCCTGACTTTTCCAGGTTTTCCAGGTCTGGGGGAACCCTGCATAATATTGAAACAATAATATTAGTGGCTCTTTAAAAACTGGGAAATTTTGTAAATTGTAACTTTTGGCTCTTCGGTCTCAAAAGGTTGCCGACCCCTGATATACAGTATACTGTATAACTAAAAGCTTTAAAAAGTCATGTATAGCAAGTCCTTAAATGCCATGGAAATCGATCCACTATAATGGATTATAATTTCCCATGGGGGTAAGTACCCATACCTTTTAGCACCAAAAATTGGTATAAATCGGGCTAATCAGTGCCCCTTGCATGCATGCAAACCATCAAGAAGATACGGGCGTAAACGCGAGTGTAATTTGGAGGAAATGAAATAATTACAGCTGTACGAGATGACATGTTTCAGACACGACATGTTTCAGGGGGTATTTACCCGCAGCATTTTTCCAAGGGAAAAACATGAAAACATCCAGCTGTCAAACTTAAATTTTGGTTCTGCTGAAAGATAAAGCCACAATTGCGTCTCTAAAAGCACACGTGATGAGCAACAGAGGTTGTAAAAAAGAGCTGCGTTTTTCACTTAAGGGGTTAAAATACCGTAACATATTTCAGTTGTTGTTTTTCAAGTCCAAATGAACGAAGATATAAAAAACTATTCAAACGCATATTCTCCTCCCCCCCCCACCTCATCTACAAAGTTCCCCCAGACCTGGGAAACCTGGAAAAGTCAGGGAACTTGAAAATAACTTGGAAAAGTCAGGGAAGAATGGTTCAGGGTCCCCCCAGAAATTTCATTTTCAATTTCCCTGACCAATATGACAACATGAAAAATAGACATTTTCCAAAATTGACACAGGGTTCCCCCAGAAATTTCATTTTCAACTTCCCTGACTTTTCCTAGTTTTCAAAAAAGTATTTCCCTGACCAATATGACAAAGTGAAAAATAGACATTTTCCAAAATTGACACAGGGTTCCCCCAGAAATTTCATTTTCAATTTCCCTGACTTTTCCAGGTTTTAAAAAAAATTTTCCCTGATAAATGACAAAGTGAAAAATTGACATTTTCCAAAATTGACACTGGAAAATATATATTTTTTTTAATTTAAAAAATCGCATGAAAATTTTGGATTCGGAAAATGTTAAAAATTTGTGGTCGGGAAAAAAGTGTGAAATTTTGCAATTTTGTCCTCGGAAAACGTGGAAAATATTGCAGATTTGTACTCGGGAAAAACGTTGAAAACTTTTGCAAATTAATACTCGGAAAACTGTATAAAATTGTGTAAATTTGTACATGGAAAACGTGTAAAATTGTGGAAATCTGTACTCCGAAAATGTGGAACATTTTGAAAATATGTACTCCGAAAACGTGGAAAATTGTGCAAAACTGTGGAAAACTTGCAAATTTGTACTTTGAAAATGTGGACAATTTTGAAAATCCGTACTCCTAAAACGGGGAACATTTTGAAAATATGTACTCCGAAAATGTGGAAAATGTTGCATATCTGTACTCCGATAATGTGAAAAAAAATGTGTCAAATTTCTACTCGGAACATGGGCCCTAATCGACCCTTTTCGCCATGACTGCGTTGAATTTCCCTGACTTTTTTCAAAATAAACCATTCTGCCCAGACTTTTTCAGGTCATTTTCAAGTTCCCTGAACTTTCCCATGTTTTCCAGGTCTATATAGGGAACCCTAGGTTTATAGGCAAAACTTACGTCATTTTCTATATAGTTTTCGGTTTTGTTAAAACAGTTGGCGAAAAATATTTCGTTGCCACATACCTGAAAAGTTTGAAGTTTTTGGTTTTCAGTTTTAGTTTTCTGATAGTCTGTAGTAAGTTTTATCCCTCAAAAACTAACGGAGCAACGTGATTAATGAGGCGTTTATATCGCAGCTCAGTCATCCGAAACGCAAATCTGCGTCACCAGTTGGTGAGTGGAGTAACAAGTAACGGTCACGGTCCTGGTCCTTCTCCTTGGTCCCCCCTAAGCCCCCTTGCCCCTCAATCGGACCCATTGTGTTCCCGAAAATCCAGATGTTTCGTTTCGGGAGCCCAGCTGGTAGGCTTCTCAACCAGCATGTGGATTAATCTCGTAAATTAAAAATAAATCATCTTATCCCCCCCCTAAAGTGCGCCTGACCTACATGTACATTTCCCCTTATCCAAACTTTCGGCGACGCCATGGGTCAAAGTTCATCTAGGGGCTACACTGTATTGGGATAATCTCGTTCGGAAGCTTACACATTTGAATGCACTTTGCATCCAGTGCCAATTAAATGTAGGTTTTATCAATGGAGGGTGGATAACCCTCGAGATGCATGCGTGGACAACCGGAAGTGCATGTGTGTGCTACAGAGTACTGTACTTGCCCGAGTGTAAAGTTGCGTTAAAGTTGACTGACTGACCATGAATGTGCGATATACAACATGCAGGGTTCCTCCAGAAATTTCATTTTCAACTTCCCTGACTTTTCCAAGCTTCAAAAAAAATTTCCCTGACCAATGACAACGTGAAAAATTAAAAGTTTCCAAAATTGACACAGGAAAAACTTTTTTTTAAATTTAGAAACGACAATTTTGAAAATTAACAAAGAAATTTGTTTTAATTTTTTAAAAAAAACTGTATTCGGAAAATGCTGAAAATTTGTGCTCGGAAAAAGTGAGAAATAGCGCAATTTTGTCCTCGGAAAACGTGGAAAATTTGAACTCGGAAAACTAAGAGAATTTTGAAAATTTGCACATCATGGAAAATGTTGAAAATTTGTACTCTGAAAACCAAGAAAAATTTTGTTGTACACGGAAAACGTTGGCAATTTTGCTAATTTGAACTCGAAAAACGTGGACAATATAGCTAACTTGAACTCAAAAAACGTGGAAAATTGTGCAAATTTGTACTCCGAACAGGTGGAAAATTTCGCAAATTTGTACTCGGAAAAGGTGGAAAAGTTCGCAAATTTGTATACTCGGAAAACGTGAAAAGTTTGTAAATTTTTTCACAGAAAACATGAAAAATTGTGCAAATTAATACTCATGCAGAAAACGTGGAAAATTGTGTAAATTTGTACATGGAAAATTTTAAAAATTTCTACTCGGAAAATAGGCCCTGAACTATGAGCCTGTGTAGAAGTATTAATTTCAAGTTCCCTGACTTTTCTAGATTTTCCAAGTTTAGGGAAACCCTGTCTTAAGATGTCTCGCATAACTTTTTCTTAATTATTTTATTAAAAAAAACGTATAGTGACTTAATAGTAAAAGTAAGACATTTTGAAAAAAACAAATTTCAATTTTCGGTAAATGTGCATCATTTTTGGAAAATCGTTCAAAATGTTTAGAAGACACGTTTTTATTAAAGTTTAGATTAGCTCGAATATCTATGTTTTCATTAAAAACTAGTACAGTAGAACCTCTTAAGTTGACCACCTCCATATGTTGACCACCTCCGTATGTTTACCAAATTTCCATACACTACTAGTTGGTTGGTCACCATGCACGTTAATTTATAAGAGTTGAACCTCTATATGTTGACCACCTTCCAATTTTGACCATTTTGTTTACGCCCTTGGGTGGTCAACTTACGGAGGTTCTACTGTATTTCAAGCGAGGGAACCCTTAATAGCTCAATCGATCTCAATCTCTGCATGGGAATTGGGGAGGGGGGTACACGCAACTGTCAGGTGGCGCTGCCGAGACGGCAAGAACAAGGGCCGCACGTGCAGGGCGATGAATGGTCGAAGGGGGCGCCACATTATAAGTTGGACAATGTGACAATAGGTGCGCCACTGTCCGTTTTCACAATCGCTCTTCAAGCGTTACACAATGGAGGTTTTTATGCTCTGCATTCCTTCTTCGTGTATTAAGATTGGATTAAGATTCAACGCAGTGACAAGTTGCACAATATAACGCAACTAGAAGAGGGATTTACGTCAAAAAACGAACACTCCTATACTCATGGACCATGGTCCTCTTCGAAATCACAAAAGACTACAGAGTTGATCAACCACACGGATTGCAACTGGTTTGCGGTTTAAATTTATCGACCGCAGCACTGCCCCCTGACGAAGAATTTGAGAAATTTACCAGCCACGTGCATGGGAAATTTACGTTCTCGTCTCACATTCGGTAGACCCGGGTTCGATTCCCGGGTCGGCTATCCTCGATTTTGTGGCTTTTCATGGTTTCCCACAATTCTTCCTGCAGGGCGAATGCCGAGATAGTTCCATATTAAAATCGGCCATGACCGTCTTCCTATCCCATCCCTTCCTATCGGATTGAAGTAGTATTGAGGTATTGAGGAGGTATTGACGTGGTGCTATTGAGGAAGTATTGAGCTACATAGTGAGGAGGTACTGAGGTGGTATTGAGGTACGTGTATAAGTGGAGTGTACACGTTCATTCTTTTAATTTAATTCAGACAATCTTTGTAGAGTGACCACCTGTGTACGGTGACCAACATAGCATTTTTTTTGGTGGTCACTCTTAACAGGTTTTAATGTCTTATCATAGCAGCCACCCTCATTTTGCTAGACTCATCCATACTTCCTGTTTATTGAATGTTATGCTTAGCTTTTAGTATTAAAGGTGCACACTTTTTAAACCATTTTAAAATAACTTTACATGAAACATTGGATGAAAGGTGGTCTGTTTTATCATTGGCTGGTATAAAAACGTGACATCACATTGACAGTCTACCCCCCCCCCCCCTCCCCCTCCCACCCCTATTGTCACGATTTGTCACAAATTCATCATACCCCCACCCCCTTAAGCCGTGACATCATTTCTGGATGGCCCCTAGTCACCATTCAAAGGTGGTCACTTTTCCAGGTTTTACTGTAATTAACTACACCGTGTGCGTGTATTGTCAATTTTAGATTTTACATCGTGAAAAGGTCACAGGTTAACCATCTTGGAGGAAAATCCAAGTCTTCAAATGAACCCTTGCTGTTATTTATATTAATTAACGTTTCTTACCTTCGCATAATCCAAGGGCAGATTATCTTCCGGGCAAGTGAAAATCCCTTCACTGGAAATAAAAATAATAAAAAATATTCATTATTTACCGTATATAGACTTCTAATCAGCGTTCCCCCAGAAATTTCATTTTCAATTTCCCTGACTTTTCCAGGTTTTAAAAAAAAAAATGTGTAAAATTGACATATTTTCCTATTCACTAATGACACTTTTGAAAACTTAAAAAGTCAGGGGAAAATGTTTGAAAATGTTGGAAATTTGTTCTTGGAAAACGTGGAAAATTTTGCAAATTTCTACTCGGAAAATGGGCCCTGAGCTAATTCCATGTAGAAGTATTAATTTGAGATCGCCATGACATGCGTTGAATTCTAAAAGTTTGTACTTGGTAAATAGTGCGTTAAATAATTTTCTAAAAAAATCATTTATTGGTAATTTGGCGAGGTGAACATTCGTTTTTATAATGGCGAATTCCACTCACCCAAAAAGTGTACACCCAAGTGCACCAGGTGTAGGCTACAAGGTGAGGCATAAGTCTGTTGAATCGGCACTATTGCAGGCAGCAGGCGCATCAAGACTTTAAAGACTTATGCCTCACCTTGTAGCTACACCCGGTGTACACTTTGTGGGTGAGTCGAATTCGCCATAAGTATAGGAATAGTGCACCTAAAGTGTCAAAAAACATGCCCTATCAGCAGCGACATCTGTGCCAAAAAGCTTGCTCAGAATAAAAGCTGAATTGATGACATGTACATAAAAGGTCATAACCTTAGTTCTGTCGGCCTTGAATTGAGGGTGCAGCGAGCAACAACATATTCAATGCAAATTATTATTTAGGTGTGGAGGCATTTTGGTTCCCATCGAACGCCTTTTGCCCCGGGCCAAAACCTTAAGGCTTTTTTATTATTGTTATTATTTTTTTTTATTTTTTATTTTTTGCTTTTGGGATAGCCTCAGGTATTAAGCTAGTTTCACATGCATAAAAACAAGTGGGATTTTTCATGGGAACATGGTTGCATGACTAAATAAATTAAAGGATGTCAGCTACTGTAGGGTCAGCATCTCGGACATGCAAATTTAAATGCCAGAGGTATACAGGATGACCAGTCTAAGGGTGCTTACACAACAAAACTTCTAGGCAAGAATGATAATTTTTTTACCACTAGCGCCAACCAGCGGGCAAATATTGGTAATGCATTTAAATTACTGATGGTTTGCCCGCTGGTTGGCGCTAGTGGTAAAAAAATTATCACTCTTAATTTAAAAGTTTTGTTTTGTTTCTGGCCTATGGCTCTAAATGCCATGACTAAATTTACTTCTTGCTCAAGTTCTTTAATTTTTTTTATGTTTTCCAAACAGCGACTTTCAAAAACGTTTCTTTCTTCTCTCACGGTTTGAAGAACTTTCTCTAAATTATTAATTTCTTCTTGCAAATGCTCTCTTTCGTTTGGAGATCCGTCTTCCTGGATGATTTTAATTAGAAAGTGATTTAGTTATTTCTCGTAAAAATTATATTCGCTTAGGTAAAAACTAAAACTAAACTAGTAAAAACTATATTCGTTTATTTTACAACACTTTGGCTCTAAAACTAAAAGCCATGAGGAAATTTACTTCTTGCTGATGTTCTTTAACTTTTGTCTTTTTTTCCAAGCACAAGCAGCGACTTTTAAAAGCGTTTCTTTCTTCTCTCACGGTTTGAAGAACTTCCTCTAAATTATTTATTTCTTCTAGCAAATGCTCTCTTTCGTTTGGAGATTCGTCTTTCTGGATGATTTTTATAGGAAAGTCGCAAATATATTTTGTTTAAACTTAAAATCTTAAAATACCTGTGGAATTTAAAGATAATTTCAGGGTGGCAACAGGTCAGGGAAGTCAGGGAAAAAAATTGGTCATGGAAATGTCAGGGAAATTTGGGAGTGGTCAGGAACATTTTCCCAAATTAAAGCAAAAAGCTATCCCTAAACTCAGTCTGCTAGCAGCTCCATCCCCAATCCTCTTCAGCTAGATTTGTAACAAAATCTCTTGTTTTACCAATTAAGCTTCTGATTGCAATTGTTATTTTATTTTTCATTTTGATAAAAAAAGTTGATATGCATTAACGAGTAAGTTTTGGTCACTGAATTTCGTATTTTAGTCAGGGAAAAGTCATGATAAAGTCAGAGAAATTGAAAATGACAATTTTGTGGCCACCCTGTACTTTGTAAGTTAAAACGAAAAGTTTCCCTTGACAAAGAGAAACTTTTCGCTTAAACTTATCATATCTTACAACGTATTTTTGTTGTAGAAAGAAATAAAGAATTTAGAAATACATGTATTTACACAATTACCGAAATTGAGGAGTTTTCGACGTATTCATCGATAACAACCTTTTCTTCCTGTTCCACTCTTATGAAAATTGATTGTTCTGGATCGTTTGGCGATGACAATTCCTCTGCCTGGATAAATTTTATTGGAAAGTGATTTAGCATAAAAATTTCCTTATTGCAAAACGCGGCATTTAATAAAAAATGATAACGTTGAAATTACGATTAAGCTTTGTTTAGGACTCCAGGTGAACGTTTGATAAAACTTAAGTTTCTAAACGCCATAACTATAATTAGCTTACTTGTTGTTCCGGCGCTTCAATTGTTTTCATGTTTTCCAAACAGCGACTTTCAAAAACGTTTCTTTCGTCTCTTACAGTCTGGAGAATGTTTTCCAAATGGCTAATTTGTTCCAGAAAATGTACTCTTTCGTTTGGAGTTACGGATTCCTCTGTCTAGATAATTTGTATGGTCAAGTTGTATGCTGTTTAAATTGCTATATCTCTCAAATCCTTAAAATACCCTATGTACTGTAATTCTTTGCAAGTTATGGTACTTTAATCTATAAGTACTCAGTTTACCGGTTAAATGGTATCGTTATGATAAAGAAATAAAGAATGAACAGGGTTCCCCCAGACATGGAAAACCTGGAAAAGTCAGGGAAGTTGAGAATGACCTGGAAAAGTCAGGGAAGAATGGTTTTATTTTGAAAAAGTCAGGGAAATTCAACGCAGTCATGTGCGAAAAATTTTCACATTTTCGGAGTACAGATTTGCAAAATTTTACACCTTTTACGAGTTCAAATTTGCAAAATTTTTCACCTTTTCCGAGTACAAATTTGCAAAATTTTCCACCTTTTCCGAGTACAAATTTAAAAAATTTCCACCTTTTCCGAGTACAAATTTAAAAATTTTCCACCTTTTCCGAGTACAAATTTAAAAATTTTCCACCTTTTCCGAGTACAAATTTAAAAATTTTCCACCTTTTCCGAGTACAAATTTAAAAATTTTCCACCTTTTCCGAGTACAAATTTAAAAATTTTCCACCTTTTC
>JAQGBX010005076.1:0-14266 GCA_034698745.1 Megaphyllum sjaelandicum | reverse complement strand
CGTCCTAGTTCTGAGTTGATCATGCAAATGTGTTGAAACGAGAGATAATGATCATGGAGGATTCAGTAATGAGCTGCAAGTCCTAGCATTCATGCAATTTTTACGAGCAGACGACAAGCAGATGACGCGGTCTTGCCCCACAACAACCGCACGACCACAATGTAAACAGTCACATTAGCCACGCCCACGAGCTGCGTGACGTCACATGCATGTTACATGTATCTATAGAATGTTTTTTTTTGTAACCCGTGCTGAACATACTGTAAATTAGTTTACGCACATCTATAATGTTCTTAATTTTTCAATATGCACCTTAGCGCATTTTTCCAAAGAATTCGTCAAGAAAGTAGGAAGGAGACCAGGAAAATAAGACATTTCCTCTTCCCCGTTGTTCATACTCATTTATAAAATAATGCTATATTTTAAAACGCTGTAAGCAGGGGAATGCTAAATCGATAATATCATAAAGGGAATCTAGTTTGACATATTGCAAAATATTCCGAATGCAGTGTACGGATTCCATTAAGCGCAAAATTGTACAGAGGCGAAATTTAATGGCCCGAAAATCTATCATGGTGATGTATTTGACAATAAAATTGGCGCATAATGCATCGGCCCGAAGTTAAGGATCCTTGTAGACTTTTTTTAGAAGTTACCCGTATACGTGTATATATATATATATACAGGGAACCGTTTTGTATAAATAAAAAAATTCAAAATGGCGCCTCGTGATAAGGAAAATCGTTTAAGGAAGCGTAAAGTTGCATTTTTCGAAAATCTTCACATTTTACATCCGTCATGGTTTGTATATTCAGCATAAAAACTGTTGGATTACCCTGTGTTGTCACATTTTGCTTATAAAGTACATATAATTGATATCATCAAACTAGCAGTGATTGTTGAAATGTAGCAACGATAATGAATCGTATCTTTTATAGACGTCGCACATTACTTTTAACGAACCGTCATTTAAAAAAAAAAAACTTTCGTTAAATACTTGACAAATCGTAAAGCGCGAACCAATTTCGTGTAAGCATTTTTCTGCGTGTCACTATATTTCCGTCATCACATAACCCCATTATCTTCCGTAGAGCACATTTCCGTTTTATTTACTAGCACTTTCAATTAGCTCCAAATTTTTATTTTTAGGCGTAGCATAGAGTTAAAAAATAAAGAAAAAAAAGCATTTTTTTTAATTGCATCTTATTAAGTTTAGTTTTTTTCTCCTATAATTTATTTTTTCAGTGTTTTTTTATATTCTCAGCCTTGACAGGATCATTTTTCTTTTTTGGATAAATTATCCCCCCTCAGCCTCAGGCCTATGCGCGCAGGCTAGGGTTCAAACCCCATTTTTTTTAATACCCTTTTCCTGACCCCATTTATATCTTATCATCCAAGAACTAGCGAATGAAGATTGACATCATCAGTGTTTAAAACGCACACAACCGAAAAACTAAAATGCTCAGATTGTGATTTTTTTATGCTTTTCATTAAATTACATGGATGCTACGGAGAAATTTCACCATTATAGAGACAGGAATTTTAACGAAAGTGTCCTAAATATTTTTTTATGATTTAGAGAGATTCTCATATGCTACCATATTGTAAAGACTTCATGCAGTTTTAGTAATTTTTTGGAATCCGAATACTGTGATTGAAACCGAAGATGTTTACACAAGATATTTTTAATTATCTTTAAGGTTTTTAAATTCTTAAAAATATATTTTTAGGATACTTTCCATTGAATATAAGTTTTAAACAATAGCTTAAGTTGTTATTACATCTCAAATAGTATCTGGAAATCTCGATGAATCCGGAATTGGCAGGGGAAACGTTTTGTTTTTTTAGTTTAGCTCGACAGAAGATGGTTATACATGTATACAGTTTATAAATAGATTTTCAGAATGGTGACATGATCTTTGACCCGTTCGTCAATATCCGAAACATCTCTCCGAGAGTGAATAATTAGGCGTAGGCCTGCGCAATTCGGGAGGGGGTGGGGTCCATTAAAGTGTTTTTGCTACCAGCAGCTGTGGGACATTTGTCAAGAGAGGGGGGTGGGTGAAGTTTGTTTTATTTATGCAGGGAATGAGTGAGGGTAGCAGGAAAAAAAACGACACTAGGAAGAAAATGCAGTAAAACCTGTAACAGTACTGAACGTCTGGAGAACTCTGACACCTGCCTAATTTGGACAAGTGAACCGAGTCATTTGATCTCATTGTAATCTTCTAAGATTGGACAACCGACATTACCGTTGGGCAATCCCACTAAATCAATCGCCCAATTAATTGCATGTTTATTCAGGGGTTATGAGTGCTATCTAAAATTGTTCCTCATTTCCCCCAGCGTTATTTGGTAAACCAATAACTACCAAAGTACAACTCGTAAAGACTCTGCCTGAGTGTATTTCTACAGTTGATGTATGCATGCGTCGTCAATGCGCTATCACACTTTCACCCTGCTGTATATACGCGTGGCATATATGAAGTACAGATGGTCATTAAATTTTAATTGGCTGATTATTTAGTGTTTCACGTTTAAACATCGCGTGTCCAACATGTTGGCACACGACAGAAAGGTCATCTCATCGATCCCGCGATGCAGATTAAGAATGTTCTAGCAAGGACAAACGCCCAATCAATGTATTGTCAATGTAGTGGTAATGATTAAATAAGACTGTGATGGTTTAGGATATCCGGAGAAAAAAAAGTAGTAAAAACATGGGATGATGGGTTGTTCGGTTCCAAATTCCGATTAATTTCTATAGATGCAATCGATGATGCTTTAGTCCGAGCTTTCCACTTTCTTCATTCAGGATTTTACCCCCGAGTTATCAACAACCCGCCATCTGTTCCCGATGTTCCACTCTGCGGATATCCGTAATATCCAAGACACATGTTTACGTTTGAGATCATCGGTCAACATTCATCGCCAACTCTCATTAATGTGAGCAAATGATCACGTCATTCGTTGACGGTCCTTGACCCTTCCCGGCCAGAGGCGACCCAATGCACATGGGGGTCACTGCGCGACTAGGTGCATTACCTGGTGAGCTTATTTCAAATTTTGGGTTATTAAATTGCCAAAAAATATCCCAAAAAGCTCTTGTTAAGGATGCTACCATTAAGGTTGTCATAATGGTCCACCCTGACCGTACATAATAACGAAATCGTCAGTGTGTGACGGAGGATCACGCTAGAGGGTGGGGGTAAATAGGTGGGGGGGGGGGGTTGATGGGTCCGCTCCACGTACAGGGTAAATACGCCAGAAAAGGAGAAATAAAATACAGGGGATTGGGACAAAAGATGTACTGGACAAGAACACCATCGGAGGAAAGTGCAAAAAAAAAAGAAAAAAGTTCAGGTTTTATTGTTGGGCTTTTGGAAATCAGGGAGATTCGGGGAGCAGCGAGAGAGGGGTGGGTTAAAGGTAAATGGGATTGGTTTTTGTCTGGACATGATAGCGGAGGCTGCCCCCTGGCCCGCTTCGGACCAGACCCCCAGCATCCGTGGTAAAGCACTTGCGCGCACAAAAACAAGCGAAATGCATCGAAAACATCAACCGAAACAGACAATTGAAAATGACGGGGTTGGCAGGTTGTTGGGGGGTAAGCAGGTAAGGGTAAGGTTCCTGGGGGGAGGGGAGGGATGATAATGGGGTGCAGAAAGATGAGCGAGAAAAAAAGGTCCCGTGACGCTCTACCGGTCATGTGATTCCCGGGGGTGAAGCCAATTTATTAATATCAATCAGAGCAAAAATTGTGGGAGCCATATGTCTGGGGAGCCACCTGTTCGTCTGGCATCCAGCAACCAAATGGCTTCCGGTCTTGAAAACACATGATGTGTTGTATTTAAAATTATCGCGTTTGCGACGCAAAACTAATTGGTCATTGAGCAAATGCCCGTAATGGTCAAACTTCGGCAGATTCACGAGAAGTGCACCATAAAGTATACATGTATTTGTTATTCGGTGGGATTTTGGGAAGCTCACAGACAGAAAGTGGCGCATTTAAATTAGTACCGAGCAGCCTTGGCCTCTGACCTCCTTTAATTTCAGAAACGGGGTGGTTTCATTGGAGGATTCGGTGCATTTAGCAGAGGCAGTTGCAGGTGGGTTGAGAGAGTGAGGTGGGGGAGTTCCTCGCCAGAATGGGGAAACTATCGATGCGTGCAAAAGCAGTGTTTTGTTCGAATCCTGCAACCGAGTTCGTGTCAGAGGTCAACTGTTGCAGGTGGTACGCTATTCCTTTTTCATAGCAAGACTCACGTTTACACATGTCTAAACCACCCTCTTTTCCCCCATGTCCAAATCTGCACCCCAGCTCTGTCGTGGATCCTGAGCTTGACGACAGCTGAGTTTGTTTTCGACATTCAGCAGCCAATTGGATGCCAGAAGCCACCTCAACGCCCTTTGATGCGCAGAATCCACATGAAATTCTGAAAAGGCTCCCAGAGATCCAATCTATGGATGCTATTCCACCAGATTCCGATAGATATTCTGCTGTTTGGGACCACATTTATTTGTTCAATTTGAGTAAACATGGATGGAAGTGTTGATTTCTCATTCTATTCAGGTCAGTACAGGTAGGATGCAACACATGGCCCAGAAATTCTGTGCAGTGTTAAGAATGGCATTTGACATTGCTATGTTTACTATGTACTAAGTCCAACAGAACATAATCAGAACTTCAAGAATTCGATTTATGGGAATCTCCAGATTTTGCCAAACTTCAGATGGGAAAGTGAGTTCTATGAATTATTCATAGCTCATCGAATGACTGGAAGGTGAATGTCCCATTGACCATGATATTTTTGAACAGCAGTCAATTCGTAAACAAAACCGAATTCGTTTATATCAACTCCAGGAATTTCGGAAGGTTCAGTTGCTATAATTTAACAATTAATCTGAATCGTATAGTATCAATCTATAACATCTCTGCTCTACAGCACGGTATGTCTACAGTGTGCGCAGTAGTTCGCAACAAAATGTGTCCATGAGGAGAAGGGGGGGGGGGGAGGATGGATGGGGGAGTTTGTATATGTAATTAAGATGGCGATTAATTTAGATGTAACGTGAAATTATTCGCCAATAAAAAATATGAAAATTTGTTTTCATCCATGCGTTTATTGTATAAAAAGCTATGTTTTGCCTGGGATGATGTAAACCGAAACGGTATAGCCTTTTTTCCCAAAGATGAAAATGAAAACGTGCATGCTTATTTAGGGGACTCATGCTTTAATATCGCGTGCACTTTGCGGTTGTTGTACGAAGTGAAAAAGATGAATCATAATTATGGACGTAAAAAAGTAAACGAAAAAAAAAAAAAGCAAAAAAAAAACATGAATTTTATATACTAGTAGATGACTGTTTGGAGTTGGAGGTGCGTGTCCATGCGTCTTCTAATCCGTGATTAAAATGAAAAGTTGTGGATGGGTAAATTGTACGGAAATATAATTAAATCGCCCAAAATGTCAGTGAACAGCTTTTAAAATTTTTTTCAAGGTGGACAGAGGTCGTGTTTTATGATAAAATAATAATAATTATCTTCAAAATTGTTTTTTAAAATCATTAACCCTTTTTTAATCGTCGAAAAGTGCCTTGCCCTTACGAAAAAAAAAATATATTACTGAAATGGCATTTCTTGTGCTTGAATATTATTTCGGAGGCATTTAAACTTTAAATTCGAGATTTTCGCCAATATCCTAGGATCTACTCTGGTTAGAATGACAAATAAGTTAGGATATTTCGTTTCTAAACATCGAATTGATTTACAGAAAGACAGCCTGTACTTGACCTATTTAAACTGAAGGTGAAGCAAGTAGAGTATTCAATTTACAGCATCGGCCCGTTGGTCTAGGGGTATGATTCTCGCTTAGGGTGCGAGAGGTCCCGGGTTCAAATCCCGGACGGGCCCTTCCATTTTTTTTCTTCATGTTTTTATTTTTCTAATTTTAAAGAAGTAAATATTTGAGCAAAATGTATGAGTTTATGTGATAAACTCAGTTCGTTGAATGGAATAAATTCTGACAATTACTTGGTTACAGTAGCCTACACCCGAGTAGACCGTGGACCGCCACCGAAACTCGTTGCAACATTTATGAATGTACTATTTATGCGGTATTTAATTTTATTATTATTTTATTTTCATGCATATTTATGCGGTACATGTATGTCCTATTCCTAAATCACCGAAAATTCACATCGGTACAATTCGTGCATACTAGGGGTACTCCGACTGAAGCTTTACAAATTGCATTGTGGCAGTCGTGTGCACAATTGGTTTAACCACTAGTGAATTTTGTAAGCCAATTAGCGTGTCGATTTCTCACATTGACTTCGCAATTGCCATTGCGCGATTTGCAGACCACTTCTTTGATTTCATAAGAGCCTCGAAAAATGTTAATAAAACCACTCATTAAACTTTAATCGACGTTTAAAATTAACGGTGCATGATGCAGGTTAATCGCAATTCCAAACGACCAGCTGAGGGCATGTAAACAGAGGCGAGTTTCTCCGCATCGCCTTTAACCTTGACTGGTCTGGATAGTCAGCGTGTTTAATGGCCACCGACCCCCTTTACCTCTCCCCCCCCCTCCTCCTCCTCCTCCCCAAACCCTCTGCCGTGTTTAGACTTAGCTCAGCCGGGCACGAGAGTGCGAGGGGTCAAACGAGGATAGAAAAGAGAAAGAGGAAAAGAAGCCCGGGAATCGCCCGAGGAGCTCGCCCGTGACCCCGGGTCATCCGGGGGCCCAAAACAGATAAAAGCTAACCCTCAGCTGGTTCCTACTACGCCAAACTACTATGTGATTATCTCGCGCTCCACTTCGGATCCACCCTGTATTAAATCGCCTGTTTAATGGCATCGTGTTGCGTCACGTTATCAGACTGTTTAACATAATTTGGGCATTTTTAATTTCACCTCCCCTCCCCTCGGTGCCTTCGCCGAACATTTAAAAAGGTCAAAGGTCGGTTCTCGCGCTAACCTCTCACTGTTGTTAAACATTAATTAAAAGGGTTTTTTTTTTATTTTCGCGGGTTACACCCGTTCACTGATTAGCGTAATTGGGTTTTAATCGGCTATAAAATGAAGAGAGCTGAATCATACCCCTTTTAATCGCAAATTACGGGAATTGGAGCTTGTATACAACCAGACTCGATGTTGCATCCTAATTCTTAATGCGATAGCGCGAGTAAGTGGGATGCATTAATAATTGCTGATTACGTAATCGGCATTTGTGCTATTAGTCTTCATAAATGGCCACGCGCTAACAGGTGGCGCTGGATGGGAGTGACCTTATCCGTGCGATGCTGGGTTTAATGTTCTCGTGTTTTCGTGACCTTCGACATGTTGTTGCAAGCTTATATGGCGATCTGCTGAGGGTAAGACAGAATTTTCCATCTGAAATTTTGAACTATTTTCACTTTTTTCCCCAATTATCCAGAACTTACATGTAGGCTATACATGTACACGTGATTGCATGTTTTACTGGTCGCTATGGCTCTATTCACAATGAACCAATTGAAGACGAAAACGGTCGTCATGCACTCATGCGCAGATGAAATTGCCATACATCATTTCTACTATTTTGCTATCAAAAATGAAATGGACGAGAGCTCTACTTCGTCGTAATAAATCGAATTCATTGTATAATTTAAGCGAGAAAAGTTGTGATGTTTTCAAGATGGCGTTAACGACCGTTTTTGTCTTCAATTGGTTCATTGTGAATACAGCCATACACATACACTGTAGCAAATCTATATCCTATCATTACACGTTTCAGCTTTTGAGATTCCATCTTCAAATACTCTCGAATGAGCAAATCCGTTTATTGTTACCTTTACAATTATACAGTGTTACATGTAATTCGTTGCGACCAAGTTAACAATTGTTTTTTTTTCACAAAAAAAAATTAAAGGTGTAATTTCAGACAAATCGAGGCTCTGCTTGTCAGAGCTTCCGTCAGCGCCATCTACAGTACTATCCTTATCAAACGCCCCAACTCATTTCTTTGCCCCCTCGGAAGCAATTCCCCTGGAAATAATAAAGCCAGCCACTTGTTAAGTATAAGGTCGTTGATGTATTAGATAAGTGTCCATTTTTTATCCAATCAAATGTGAAATTTTGCAGACTGCGAGAATATAATGGCGAGAGAGTGGCCATTTTTTGCGCCACTTTCAAACTACTTTCCTTCACATTAGGGTGCGACTCGACATACCCCTCTGTCCAAAAAAAACAACAAAAACAAAGCTTAAAAAAATGGTGAGTCAAAATAAGCATTAAATCTATTAGCATGGATCGTTCGTAGGCCTATTTGTCATTTAGGTGGCACTTGTCCCTCTTGACCTCGATGCCCTATTTAGCCATGTGCGCATCATTTTAGAATTGAGGGCGCTAGCAATGTGTCACTCATGATTTCACCTTTTTCAACAATAGGTTTGAAAGTTTTTTTGTCGAGCTAGCTCCCGAGTACTACATGTACTTCGCAGAGATAGGAAATCTTTATTTTGACGCGGTGACGTCACCAGGAAATGTCGCTATGACGTCACTGCCCTTTTAGAAACAAGTGTTAATGTCAACGAGGTAATTGCATCGTTTGTCCGAAGTCGTAACCCTAACTGGGTTATATTCCTAGGGAGGAAATTTGATATAACCGGCCCACAGGTGGCGTTGCAAAATATGATTTTCATTTCTAGTTTGCATGGGCATTCAAACAGTTATAATATCATGATTTTAATAGAGCTTATGCAAAAAAGAAAATAATAATTCTGTGACTGCATGCAAAATAAAATTTTCCTGATAGGGCTCCTATGTTGCATGCATCGCAATTACTCACATTCACGAGTTGGTGATTTGGAAATACCGATGAATTGCAATACGAGGAAAATTGACTTTAGGGAAAACTTATTTTTAACGCATTACGTCGTTTTCTGCCTCGTAAGGAGATTGAATAACTTGATCCAAGTGAACAAAATTGACATTTTCCTGCTCAAAACTAGTAAAAATAATGTAGGAAGTTACATTCATGTTACATGTACAGTACATGAATATGCTTTTTGTCTTGCAGTCTGCAAAATTTCACAATTAATTGGATAAAAAACATTCATGTACATTTCAAGATTAAAAGTTATGTCCTATCCCCAACAATGCCAAGATATCTCACATCAAGCATACAGTATGCAAATAAACTTTATAAACATGTACATGTACATTTTGCAGAAGGGTAATGAACGTAAATTCTGAGTTTGGCAGCTAGACATTTGATTCCCCAGCTAAGGTAGCGCGAGATAAGATGGTGTACTTAAGCAAGTGTTATTAGCTAGGGTGCGAACGAAGCACGATGCTCGTCTGACCCCCGGATGACCAATTAATCATCATTTACCATTAGGTAGCCTTAAATTGAGAAGTGGCCAGCTGAAGAGAAGGCAAAACCAGTCCTCCCTCTTTGTTTATGATATGGCTAGACAATGCGCGAGGTCAGCTGATTGTGTTTTTCTCGAAGCCCATTTTGAGTCGTTGTAAATCATCGATTGTGGGACACGCTATAATTGAAGGAGACAGTTAAGGAAATGACAAGTGACGGAGTTAAAAAAACAACATGGATGCCCAAAATAAATGACTTGTCATCGATTTGGGCAAAGTTGCAATCATCTAGTCTTCGGTCAAGTGCGTGTACTCGCCAGAAGTGCACATGCTTATTTAGTTTGTTTTCTATCGCAGTCAACCTTTCACTCCCGATATTCGGTCCCTTCTTAAGGCAGCCATTGGAGATATTGCACCCAAAACGAATATTGTTGTTGTCATTATAAAAAAAAATGCTATCTCTGCAAGCCATCTTGTCGACACTGACACTGTTAAATGCTGTAAAAATAAATCTATTTATAAACATTTACGAAGCGAATCCTTGAAAAAACTGGATAAATATGCGATGGAGGAGACGCCAAGTGCTCGTAGTCGAAGAACTTAACAAGCCCTTGGCGTAAAAGACGAGCAGCTTTTTAACAAGTAGTGTAATACATTTTAACTAGATTCCGGGAAAGTGGGGGAAAATTATCACTGCTGTTAAGTTCTGGGAAGATATGGAGAGAAGAAAAAAAAGTTGCGAGGATCCGTATGCAAGTTTAAAATATCGGTGCAAACGCCTCTGGTAGGCTAATGTGAACCTTAACCTGAAGAAATTGGCGCAGCAAACCTCTTGAAAAATTCCATTTTGCTCGGATGAAATTATGGGTGCCCATCAGTTTCGTAGAAACCAATTATGATAAAAAAACACCACAAAAATATTGTATACGAATTGTATTTACACGTAGTTTGTTCGGAAATCTGATCATATATGTCGATAGGCGACATAGGACTTAAGCGAAAACAAACAAAGTACAAACCTCGATATTCGAATTGCATTACATAAACCATATAGAGAAAAATGGGAACGGTTAAATCCCGTGATATACTAATTATATGATCCGTGTAGTTGTGGTCAATCCTCGGAGACTATCACCATGATTTCCTGTCCACTGCTCCTTTCAGAAGCTTAATGTTCATTGTGATTTCAGCTTTGATGATGTCAAGCAAATTTGTCCATTGTCTTTTTCATCTTCTGGTTGCACTCGCCAATTCAAGAATCATTGCTTCTCCAAGGACATATTTACATCAAAATATGTAGGCGTCGATGGTCAAGTAATAATGCGCTAAAACCTCTTCTTGTCCCTTATATAGGATGCAGGATTCAATCCTCGGTCGAAGTCTGTGAGAATTTTAAGGATGTGCGAAATTCCCATAAGTGGCGGCTGTTCCAGATGAGATGAAACCGAGATCCAGCGTAGATCCCATTTGATCTCTGCACGTTAAAGATGCCTCTTGGGGTGGAAGCCTCCCTCATAGACAACTTTCAAAATTTCCAGGTAGGAGATGCTGGCACATTCCCTTGCGTTGGTGTTTAGCCCTCGTGTGCAGAAATAGACCACGCCAAGAATCTAAACCAAACATTGAAATATTTTAAAATGCCTTGACATTTCTTGCGTCGCATACTTCTGTAAGTTGACTAGTCCATGACTGATGCTGTCGTTCCAGTGTTCTGCCAGAAAGTGAATGTCGTTGTGAAAATCTCTCCTTATTTATATGGTTTGAATGTGTTTACGTTTTCATGATTTCCTGTCCGGATGGGCCTGAGTTCCAGATACTGTATCCGACTTGTAATCAAAATTACGAGGAATTTTGATTTACCGAATGTATGAAAATCTTGTTTACAAAACTTTTATTGCACGAATCTTTCATAACTATGGGATTTTTTTGCGTATTTTTAAAGAATTGTTTTGCAAAGTTTTTCACATTCCTGGATTCTGTTAGCTTACATGCGTTAAAATTCTGTGTAAAAGGTGTGGGTGCTGTATTGATGCAATTAAAATATCCTGTTGTTAGAATTATTCTTCTTGGAATACATGCCTATACCTCGTTTCCTTGGAAGTTTCTGTAATCATAAGCTTCCTTCATCTGCAATTGAGATGTACAGAAACTCAAGGCCATGAAAATGGATTGCTCCAGGTTTCTAGCATTTGAAAATGCAAAGATATAATGTACTCGAAATGTTGTTTCTGGTCACCAGATGGTGCTGCTTCCATATTTCAGCTAAGCTCTCTAATTTCAGCAGGAGGCAGGCAGTTTTCCCTTGCTTCCTCTTGCATAATGCGCGGACTGTTTGAACTAGGAATTATTCAGTATAGATCAATTCTTAGGATTATTGCATTCCGACAATGGGTTTCCTGCAGGATGTTTTGTGAGCTGAAAGATATTGTAACGTCAGGATTAAGCCAAAAGCACTCTTAATCTTTTTCGATTAAATAATTACTGCTGGCGTTTCGTACAGCGCCATCTTACGAAGATAACTTGAACCTTTGAGGTACTCCAACAATTAAGTATGTACTGTAGATATATAGGAAACTGGCCACGAAAGATATGGGCCAGTCATTGACCGGGAGAGGAAACAATTAATTAGTCAAAAGAATTGCGTTAATGATCTTTTATGCGAGGTATAAAATGACAAACGAATGAGTCATCGATTGTTATCTGCATAGTGTTTGACGAGTACTTCGTTAATAGCTTCGACGTGGCAATTTTTTATTGTCCCACTTTTATTGAAGCCACTTTGCGACTGACCCTTCCGTAATAGCCGGTGCTAAATACGCTTCGCCATTATGGCAGCCCCAACAAACGTTTCGATAATAACAATTATCCCCGAGATGACCCCCGATTGTCATTTCCTATACAACACGCATACAACTTTGTTTATTTTTCCCCAGTGTTTGCAAACCTCATTGTAAGACGTGCTGTTAAGAGGTTAGGGTAACGATAACACGGGGTATTCATATTTCCTTCATCCCAACTTAGCAGTTCGACACTCTTACATTGTAAGTGATGACAACAGAAATGGTATAAACAACTCGATGCATCGTGTAAAACGGAGAAACACGATTTTTAACTACGACAATTTTAACATCGATACTGCACGTTGAATCGTCAGTCCATTTTTCATTTTGCACGCGCAATGATATCTCGTACAGTATCAGAGTAGCCACAGGTCATTGAAGTCAGGGAAAAAAGTGGTCATGGAAATGTCAGGAAAATTTGTGAGTGGTCAGGGAAATTTTCCCAAATAAAAGCAAAATGCTATCCATGCACTCGAAGTCTGCTAACAGCTCCATCCCCAATCCTCTTCAGCTAGACTCGTAACAAAACCTAGTGTTTTGCCAAGCTTCTCATTGCAATTGTTATTTTATTTTTCATTGTGACAAAAAAATTGATATGCATCAACGAGTAAGTTTTGGTCAGGGAATTTTGGACTTTAGTCAGGGAAAATCAGGGAAATTGAAAATGAAAATTTTGTGGCCACCCTGCATGAGTAATCTTGCGTTTGAAAACTCACTAAGCAACAATTAACTTAGGCATTTATATTGAAATCAAAAATGAAGGAAGTCGTGTGTTTATTTAATCGAAGTGCGCCATCTGTGGTTTCCATCGCAATCTACAATACCTCCTACACGATTTTTAACTTAACCGTGTCATTAGCGTCGATACACTCACTCGCAATGCTCTCGACTTCGTTTGCAAATATTTATGGCTCTTATTCATTGTCAGTGTGTCGTTTTATATCCAATTAAACCCTAATGAACCCATTCGTGGACTAGCATGGCTAGCACGTAAATAATAATGAAGCAAAACAAGTTGAACCGAATCGATATAAAAACTGCCTTCTTTGTTATCCAACCATTTTTTTTTTAAAATAAATGGGAAGAAGGTTTCTAGGAGGAAAGTTGCGTGGCTCGAAACTGGTTCTCGATGTCGACCTTAGATTTGGACGCGGTTTAGTCAGTTTGCGCCAAAAAGTAGGCCTATTACCGGTTAAGGTAAGGTGTACCATGCGAAGAATAAATTAGTGAAATGATCGAATAGAGCATTAGGGAAATATAATAGAAGAAGGGACGAAAATTAAGGGGGGATGGTACAGGTGCGAGAAAGGCAGCCAACTGCAACATTCGCCCCGGAGGTGAGGTTGAATTTGGCGTACGGTATAACTGCCCTGGTCCGTATATACAGGTACGAGGGAGCACAGACCTCCAAAAATCACAACTGCTAAAAAAATAAAGGTATAAGGTGTAAGCTGCAGGACCACGACCGAGCAATTGTTGCCTATTCAAGTCCTGCTGTTTAGTGGACAAGACGCGATTGTTAGAAACCTGTTGTGTTGACACGTGGGCGTTCACTTTTTTAAGGAAATTTAAGGACCCGAGGCTAAGAAGCGAGCGCAACGAGTGACAACAACAACAAATTGATTTTTTTTCCTGATCGCTCATCTCGTGGTTGTATGGTTGTACTCTGATGAGCGTGCGTGCTAATTGCATTGGTAACGTTCTACGATTAAAGTGTGGGATGGCGTGTTGCACCAAGTGCATGGTGCAAAGATAATGGCCAGAAAGCTGTAAATATCTGACATGTCTAGACATGCCAATTTTGCAAAGACATTGGTCAAACCATAAAACATTGGTTGCAAAGTTTACGATTGCAAAAGAAAAAAAAATCATGCGAAGATAAATACAATTGATTAGGGATAATTTAAGCGTGCAATGGCGGGCTTCATGCACCAAGCTCTGTCGAATGGCTTATAAGAGTCTGTGGAAAGATAACGAACAATTAGCTGTTACCGTATTTTACGGACTATAAGACGCACTTTTTTCATCAAAAAATTGCCTCCAAAATTCAGGTGCGTCTTATACT
>JAQGBX010005075.1:0-14268 GCA_034698745.1 Megaphyllum sjaelandicum | reverse complement strand
TTTCATTTCTGATTCATCATGTCCTATTTATACTTTTAACGCATTATCCGGATAACTTGGATAATTTTTTGTATTCACACGTTACTTAACTGTAACCTTTCTTGAATAAATATTGTATTGTATTGTATTGTACCTGATGGAAGAATTTAAAAGAATCTTAATATCCGAACGCAAGCAGGATCTCATGACGTCATCGATCATATGCTCGTGACGTCGTTCCTTCTGTTTTTGTCAATACTTGTTGTTGTGAAATTGGAGCGCTTGTGAGTTCAAGAATTGTCAGATTTTGGATCCGTTTTTGTGCTGGGAATATAGTAATTTCGGAGCTCTTTATCATAAGGAATAATTAAAACATGGGTGCCGTGCTCGGAGCCGCTTCGGTAAGTTTTTAATTCCGTTTATATAAGCTTTAGTATCAGACAATCTCTGTTAGGCCTACGGTATCGACTTAGGCCTAATTCGAATTATTTATTAATACTCAAAACTTGATAAAATGTCTTTTAATTTTTTCAGTTGGCATGCTGTTGCGGAAGCGCGGCCTGTAGCCTTTGCTGCGCCGCTTGTCCCTCCTGTAAAAATTCCACTTCTACCCGAATCATGTACGCCATCATGTTGCTGCTGGTTACGATCACTGCTTGCATTATGCTCAGCCCTGGATTGCACGACAATCTTCAAAAGGTAATGTATTTATTCGTACAAAATGTACTTCTTTCGGGTAGTATTGTGACTTTGTAAACGGTAAATTGTCATTTTCGTGGGACTTTTGCTGAGAAAATTAAGCGTGAATGAGATAACAGCTAGATATATAACCCCACATCTGGAAAATCTGGGAAAGTTAGGGAACTTAAAAGTGCCTGGAAATGTCAGGTTATCTTTGTGACAATAAGTAGTTAATAATTTTTGGGTTAATTTCCTACGAATGATCAAAGTTATGTCATTCGCATTGAAAAAGGTTGTGATGGCCTTGGTTCTAATTACTGAGAATGTTCCATTTATTGATAGCAATATATAGCCTATGGCATCATCCGCTAGTTTCTGAACGAGAAGTTGTTTTAAAATGTTGCCAAAGTGTGTTACGACTTCTTTTGATTCATCATTCCGTCTCGTTTCCTTGTCGTTGGGAATATATGACTCACTAAATGGCCAACTAATGATTGGGAAGGAAACTATACGATTTTCCCGGAATGACATCCTTGTAAGAACTTGATGGAAATCCCTGCGGGATGTTGACAAAGATATAATTAGGTGTAGGATCTTGGCTGTGGACTCCGTAGGATTTTGATCACGGTCCCTTATGGATCTTGATCTCAGCTCCCGAAGGATCTTGAACGCAGTCCCTCGGCATGATCTTGGCTGTGGTCAATATGGGCTCTTGAGGACAGTCTTCCTGCGTGATCTTGGCTGCTGTCCCTGTGGAATCTTCACTGTAATCTCCTTAGGATCTTGACCACAGTAGGCCTACTCTTGTATGACCTTAACTGCCAATCCTGTAGGATATTACCTCTGTTCCCATAGGATCATGACTGCGGTGCTCCATTACGATCTTGACTGTTGTCACTATGGGATGTTGTCATCTTGACCTCAGTCCTCCTACATGATGTTGACCTCAGTCCTTGTAAGATCTTCACTGCAGTCCATTCTTGGCTGTGGTCAATATTATGGGGTCTTGAGGACAGTCTTCCTGCGTGATCTTGACCACTGTTCCTGTGGAATCTTGACACTGATCTGTTTAGGATCTTGATCTGTTCTGATCTGGACCCCAAATCCTGTAGGATATTAACCTCAGCTGTCCCTGTAAGATTTTGACTGCGTTTCCCCTGTATTATCTCGGCTGTCGTCGCTACGGGATGGTGTCATCTTGAACTCAGTCCGCCTGCATGATCGTAACTGCCAATCCTGTATGATCTTGACCTCAGTCCCTGTAAGTTGTTGACCGCAGCCCCCCTGTATTATCTTGGCTGTTGTCGCTTCGGGATGTTATCATCTTGACCTCAGTCCCTGTTGGATCTTTGAAGTCAGTTCTCGTAGGATCTTGACTGCAGTCCCCCCCTGTATTATCTCGGCTGTTGTCGCTAGGGATCTTGTCATCTTGAACGCAGTCCCTGCAGGATCTTGGCCACAATACTCCTGCATGATCATGTCTGCAATTCCTGTAGGTATTTGATTACTGCGGGATCTCGATCTCAGCTCCCGTATAATCTTGACTGTGGTCATCCTGTATGATCTTGGCTGTTGTCACTACGGGATGATGTCATCTTGACATCAGTCCTCCAGCATGATCTTAACTGCCAATCCTTTAGGACCTTGACTCCAGTCTCCTTGTAATATCTCAGGGTTCCCCCAGACCTGAAAAACCTGGAAAAGTTAGGGAAGTTGAGAATGACCTGGAAATGTCAGGGAAGAATGGATTATTTTGAAAAATTCAGGGAAATTCAATGCAGTCACGGCGATTCAGGGCCCATTTTCCGAGTAGAAATGTGCAAAAAATTTCCACATTTTCGGAGTACAGATTTGCAAAATTTTCCACTTTTTCCGAGTATAAATTGGCAAAATTGTCCACGTTTTCCGTGTACAAATTTTGAAAATTCTCTTGGTTTTCCGAGTACAACTTTTCAACATTTTCCGTGTACAAATTTTCAAAATTCTCTTGGTTTTCAGAGTTCACATTTTCCGAGGACAAAATTGCGCTATTTCTCACTTTTTCCTAGCACAAATTTTCAACATTTTCAGAATACAATTTTTTTTTTAAATTTAAAAAAAATTTCTTTGTTAATTTTCAAAATTGTCGTTTGTAAATTTAAAAAAAAATATTTTCCAGTGTCAATTTTAGAAAAATTTAATTTTTCACGTTGTTAATGGTCAGGGAAATTTTTTTTGTAGCCTGGAAAAGTCAGGGAAACGTCAGGGAAGTAGAAAATGAAATTTCTGGGGGAACCTTGCATCTGTTTTCTGGTCACTTTTTAAGGTACATTGGCAATGTAAAAATAGCAAATAGGACTAGTCACAACTCACACTGGTCACTGTACACAATAGACAGGTGGTCACGGTCACTATACAGAGAATTTTTATAAAGGAAATGTACGCTAGAAAAAACAATACAGTAAAAAGTTGTCAACATAAACAGGTGGTCACCATTCAAAGGGGGTCACTTTTCCAGGTGTTACTGTATAAACATTTTACCACGTTTTCCCCGAGTACAAATCTTTACCAGTTTCGGAGGAGAAATGTGCTAATTTAATTTAAAAACATATTCTGAGGACAATTTGGCAAAATTCTCAACTTTTTTAGACAACAAAATTTACGTTTTCTGAATGCAAAGTGTCGAAACTTTCAAAATTTTCCGAATACAATTTTTTGTAAGTTTCGGACGTCCGAATCGGGGGAGGATGGGGGTCCTAATTGACCAGACAGGGAGTAGGGGGGCAGGGTTCCCACAGCCTGGAAAAACCTGAAATGTCAGGGAATTTGAGGAGGTCATGGAATAACCTGGAAAAGTCATGTAGCTTTTCAAATTTGTCCTGAAATATTTCTCTTAGAGTGAACGACTTTTTCCACGTTTTCCCTAGTTCAAAATTTTCCACCTTTTCCCGAGCTCAAATTTGCAACATTTTCCACGTTTTCCCGAGTTCAAATTTGCAAAATTTGCCACCTTTTCCCGAGTTTAAATTTGAAAAATTTTACACGTTTTCTCGAGTTCAAAATTTACCATCTTTTCCCGAGTTTAAATTTGAAAAATTTTCCACGTTTTCCCGAGTTCAAATTTGCCAAAATTTCCACGTTTTCCCAAGTTCAAATTTGCAAAATTTTCCACGTTTTCATGAGTGCTAATTCAAAACAAAATAAAATAGAAGAGATATATCTTTTAATTTTTTGGTCATGGAATAATTCAAAAAAGTCCTGAAAATCCTGAAAAGTCAGGGAATTTCATTCTCAAAAAAATGTGGGAATCCTGGACAAATCGGGGAACTTGAAAGTGTCTAAAGGAGTCAGGAAAAAGTTTTTTTTTATTTAAATGTCAGGGAAATTCAACCTTGTCGGGACCCATTTAGAAACAATTTTACATTTTCTCAATACAAATTTGCAACAGTTTCTGAAGACAAATTTTCAAAATTCTCCACGTTTTCCGAATACAAATTTGCAAGTAATTTACCACGCCTTCCGAATACTAATTTTACTAATAAAGAATTTTCTACATTTTCCGAGTACAAATTTGCAAAACTTCGTACATTTTCCGAGTACAAAATCTATTCTTGCAAATTTGTTTTTTTTAAGTTTTTCTATTGTATTTTTTTTTAAAAATTTTATTAGTAAATTTTGAAAAATATTTTACTGCGTTGATTTTGGAAAATGTCAATTTTTTGGCACAACACTAGAGTTTCCGAGGAGAAACTTGCAAAAATTTCAAACAGATTCCCAGCACAAATTTTTAAAATTCGTAACATTTACGCCGAAAGTAAATATTTTCAACATTATCCGAGTACAAATTTGTCGAATTTAAAAAAAAAATCGTGCTAATTTTTTAAGAAAAAATTGCATATTTCTTCGTTAATTTTGCAAAATTTTAAAATTTTAGTAAACTTTTTCCGATTAATCGAATTTTGGATTAAACGTTGGTTCTTGTCAATTTTGACATTGTCATTCGGTCGGGGAAAATTTGTTTAAAACTCAGGAAAAGTCATTGAAGTTTAAGTGAAATTTCTGGAAGAACTTATTTTTACTGGAGCATTTTTATTTTTATTTTCAGGAATCGCGTACAAGACGACCACCATCTTATTGGATGGAAAAAGAGTCAAGTTGCAGTTATGGTAAGTCCCGGAGAAATCTCTGTCTCATGGTAAAGTGCAATTTCAGGCTTCCTCCATACCTGGAAAAGTCAGGAAACTTGAAAATGTCTGGAAAAATCAGGGGAAAATAGCTTATTTTGAAAAAGTCAGGGAAATTCATCGCACTCATGGCGATTTCAAAATGAATACTTCTACAAAGTTAGCTCAAGGCACATTTTCCGTGCAAAATTTGCAAAATTTTCCACGTTTACTGAGTAAGTACAAATTTGCAAAATTGTCCACGTTTTCCGAGTAAAAATTTGCAAACTTTTCCACTTTTTTCGAGTAAGCACAAATTGGCAAAATTGTCCACGTTTTCCATGTACAAATTTGCAAACTTTTCCACTTTTTCCAAGTAGGCCTAAGCACAAATTGGCAAAATTTTCCACGTTTTCCCGTGTACAAATTTGAAAAATTGCCCACGTTTTCCGAGTAATTCTCTGGGTTTTCCTCGATAAAATTTGCAAATTTTCCACGTTTACTGAGTAAGTACAAATTTGCAAAATTGTCGACGTTTTCCAAGTAAGTAAAAATTGGCAAAATTTTCCACGTTTAGCGTGTACAAATTTGCAAACTTTTCCACGTTTTCCGTGTACAAATTTGCAAACTTTTCCACTTTTTCCGAGTAGGCCTAAGCACAAATTGGCAAAATTTTCCACGTTTTCCCGTGTACAAATTTGAAAAATTGCCCACGTTTTCCCAGTAATTCTCTGGGGTTTCCTAGATAAAATTTGCAAATTTTCCACGTTTACTGTGTAAGTACAAATTGGCAAAATTGTCTAGGTTTTCCAAGTAAGTAGCCTACAAATTGGCAAAATTTTCCTCGTTTTCCGAATAAATACAGATTGGCAAAATTTTCCACGTTTACTGTGTAAGTACAAATTTGCAAAATTGTCTATGCTTTCCAAGTAAGTAGCCTACAAATTGGCAAAATTTTCCACGTTTTCTGAGTAAGTACAAATTTGCAAATTTTACCACGCTTTCCGAGCACAGATTTCCAACGTATTCCGAATGCAAAATTGTCACATTTTTAAATGTTTATCGTGCAAATCTTTCACATTTTTGAAAAATTTTCTACGTCAATTTTCAAAATTGTAGTTAGTTAAATTTTAAAGAAAAATATTTTCCGGTGTCGATTTATCAAAATATGTGAATATTTTCACGTTGTCATCGGTCTTGGGAAATTTTATTGAAACCTGGAAAAGTCTTGGAAGTTGTAAAATGAAATTTCTGTGGGGGGAACCCTGAATTTTTTTTAATTAATTCTTCGGATGTCGGCTTTTCTTCAAAAAGTCCATCGTCCGAAGAAGTTATCTCCGGCGCGATGCTACTCGTTCGAGAGAGCGTCCATGAACTCGTAGATAAGGGGCGGGTTCTGTTTCGAGCGATTAGACTGGCGATCAAGCTTGCCGTTGGTGTTTCGGTTCGAATTATAAGTTTCATTTCTATCTTTCTTTTGCTGCAGGGATACCTCGGGCCAAGGCAGGTTCTGCACCATCATCCGATCTTATTCCCGCGGAGCTCAGGTGAGTTTGCTGCGATGTCTCGTTAAAGTTTGAGTCCCCGTCCTTGCGCTTCCGAGACTTAAACCCCGTTTTTCTCCTTCCCCACATTCTTAGGGTATCCTCCTGGTGTACGACATCACCAACAAGTGGTCGTTCGGTGGCATCGACAGGTGGTTGCGGGAGGTGGAAGAGGTCAGTTCCGCGCGATTCTCAATGTTCCCTTGTTTCGATGATCCAATTCACGTCGTTGCGTGCGGGGGGAGTGAGTAACTCCGAAACACAACCGCAATGTCTTAGATCTGTTTTGTATTTGTCTTCGACAGCATGCTCCGGGCGTGCCCAAAATCCTGATTGGCAATCGGCTTCACCTGGCGTTCAAAAGGCAAGTGTCCGAGGTGGCGGCCGAGGCTTACGCCAGCAAGAACGAGATGGCCTTCTTCGAGGTGAGCCCGTTGTGCGACTACAACATCGCCGAATCCTTCACCGAGCTATCCAGGATGGCGCTTAGGCGGAACGGAATGGAGAGGCTGTGGCGCTCCAACAAAGGTATTTTTACCGAAAGAGCAACAACTTTCCGTCAGTTTATTCAAGATAAGCTCGATTTTACCGTTTTTTCACGCATCGATGTCTTGCTTTCTTTCTGTCTTGCAGTTTTAAGCCTGCAGGAGTTGTGCTGTCGAACGGTAAGTTCAACATTTGACTATTGCATCGCGTAGTTGTTGAAACGGGTCGTGTTTTGTCTGGAAGATGTCATTTTTTGTCTGGTCTGGAGGGTGTCAGTTTTTGTTTGGAATGTGTCATGTTATGTCTGGAGGATGTCATTTTATGTCTGTCAAATATCATTTTTTTGTCTGCAAAATGTCATTTTATGTCTGAAAGATGCCGTTTTTTGTCTGGAAGATGTCAGTTCTTGTCTGAAAGAAATCATTTCATGTCTGGAGGATGTCATTTTTTGTCTGGAAGATGTCAGTTTTTGTCTGGACCATGTCATTTTTTGTTTGAAACAATGTCAGTTTTTGTTTAGAACATGCCATTTTTGTCTTGAAGATGTCATTTTTTGTTTTGAAGATGTCATTATATGTCTGGAAGATGTCATTTTTGTCTGCAATATGTCAGTTTTTTCCTGGATGACATTATTTTTTATCTGGAAGATGCCATTTTTGTACCAGGAGAATATCAGTTTTGCGAATATAATATAATTCTTTCTCTTATCTCCAAAGAGAATAATCGTTGGCCTAATAATTGTTTTTTGTCTTGTCACGCTGCAGGTCGTGTCCCGCACTACGGTCTACGGTATCGAGCAGCTTCCGCTTCCGGCCTCCCTGAAATCGTACCTGAAATCTTATTCCATGACCAGCTACAAGTCTCGCTTACGCCAAGGGTTGCCGCACCACGAGAAGCAAGCCAAGAAGACCAAGATCATCCACCCTTGCGACTCGCCACCCCTCAACTGCCGAAAAAGCTGCGTCTTATCATGAGCCCATCGCCGACTTCTCTTCTTCACCACCTCCTCGATCTTCCAACGAGCGCGCGAGGCCGTACCTATCCGGCTCTGGTGCCCTCTTTATATCTCATACGACCGTTCTTCAACGGCTTCCCGGAGCAGCTCTCTCTCTCTCTCATTCTCTCATTGTCCGTGCTACGAGGCACTTACTGCCCTCCTCGTTGCATTTCGCGCCACGATCAATGACCCTCGAAGGACTTTGCGGTATCGCGCTCCGGTACCATAAGCAAGCACGCGTGCACAAATTATCATTAGATAGCGACCCGGTGAAAATGACTTTACGTGAGAATGGTCACTTGTCCCCTCCTGTTTACTCGTTGTCCATTGTCCATCTTCCTCTTCCGACTATTTTCTGTACTTTAATATTAGATCACTTTTATATACAGTATGTCCTCAGATAATCAAATGAGAATGCCGGAGATTATTTTGCAGCTCGCCACCGGATCTTTCTTCGCCTACGGAGCGACAGTGAGGCCCTCGTGACTTCATCAGGCGTCTACATGGCCATGGCTGATCAATGACCTTCATACGGCTGATCAATAACTTCCATATGGCTGTTCAGTGACTTCCGTATGGCTGATCAATGACTACTGATTGACGGATCAGTGACTTCCATATGGCTGATCAAAGACCACGATCCGTGTCCTGTCTACGAGTTCGTCCAAGTCCATCGAGCCACGAGGTCCAAACGAGGCGTGGCAAATCACGAATGATCCAGGCAGTGAGACGTACGATCATCTCCGGCATTCTTATCGATCGCCGACCAACTCGAATGGCCGAAATACTTCAGATATACAAATGTACAGTTTTTATATTAGACGAGTAGGTTTTAACTCTTTGATACGACGAAAAAACGTCCGAATTCATGTCCCGATCAATGGCCGATCCCCAACCCCCGTTCGTGCTTATCATATAGGAACTCGGCCCACCTTTTCTACTGGGATTCAGTTTCGATCACCACGCCGCAATTTCTATTTTGTAATATTTCTGGGTGCCGCCACCAGTATTAATTGACCGAACGATTCGGAAGAAGTAATTGATCGGTGCGTTACGGCATATCAACACACCCCTTTATCCCCACCATCGAATTCTGGAAAATGGAGTCCTCTTTGGAAAAAGCTATCCCGGCAGAGGTTATCATCGCTACGGTGGACTCGAGTTTTGAAGAACCTCCTCCAATTTACCATTTCGTCGAGTTTACTAACTTTTTTGTTTGTTTTTTTTGTAGCGGTGGACGATTCTGAAACACGCTCGATAGGGAACTTGAAAATGTCCGGAAAACTCAGGGAAAAATGACCATTTTTTTGAAAAAAAAAATAAGGAAAATTCAACGTATAGTTGGGGCGCATTTGAAAACATTTTTACATTTTACAAGTACAAATTTTCAATAAAATTTAGGTTTTCCGATGATAAATTATCAAAATTTTCCACGTTTTCCAAGGACAAATTTGCAAAATTTACAACAATTTGTTAGGGCAAATTTTCAAAAATTTCCAGGTTTTCAGAGTACAACTTTGCAAGAAAAATTAGGTTTTCGAGGAGAAATTATCAAAGTTTTCCACGTTTTACGAGAACAAAATTGTCTACGTTTTCCGAGTACAAATTTGCCAAATTGTCCGCTTTTTCCGAGTACAGATTATGAAACTTTTTTAGGTTTTTCCGAGGACAAATTTTCGAAAATTTTTGTTTTTCATGTACAAATTATCAAAATTTCCTGACGTTTTCCAAAGACAAATTTGCAAAATTTTCTAGATTTTCGAGGACAAATTTGCAAATTTTTCCTAGATTTTCCAAATACACAATAGTCAGATATTCAAAATTTATTTTTTTAAAAAAAAATTTCAAAATTGTCATTAGTAAAACCTGAAATTGTCAGGGAAGTTTAAAATAAAATTTCTTGGGAATTAATCCTGTAAAATGGAGACGGATCCACGCTGCGTGTAAGTGACACAACTCGAAAATATTCATTTTTGGCTTAACACCATATTTGGCTTAAAATGCATTAAAACTCGCTTTTTTGAAGTAAAAATTTAAAAAAGTTAATTTTGTCTAAAATTCAGGATGAGTTTTTGGTAAAATGGAGAGTCCGTCGAGCCGTAAAGCGAATTAAGTGAAGTAAGCTAGTTTCATAATCCCGGTTTTACCTTAAAAAAGCATCTTTTTTCAGGATGTGTTTTGCGTCTAAAAACTGAAGAGTTTTTAGAAACTTTACGAACAAAATACAAGAAAAGAGTTTCTTTAATTTTTTTATTAAAACCTCGATCGTCGTCTCGTTTTCCCAGTTTCTTAGTTTCTAAGTTTTTTAATTTCAAAGTTTCGTAGTTTCTCAGTTTTTGTTCTCGGCTTCATTTTCCCCAAACTTTGCGTAACGCGTAAATTATGTTTTTTATTTTATTGTAAGGCGAATTTGTGGAATAAATGGAAATTGAATGTACGATTTTTAATAATTAATCGGCACTTTGCGTTTCAAGTTTCAACTAAGAGGACTCGCCGAGAATTTCAGATGAAATTGCAATTTTTAGATAAATATTGGGATTGAATTTCAGGTTGGTACGGTTTCTAGGGTTTCCTCAGACCTGGAAAAGTCAGGAAAGAAAGGCTTACTTTGAAAAAGTCTGGAAAATTCAACGCAGTCATGGCGATCCAAAATTAATACTTCTACGAGGTTAGCTCAGGGCCCATTTTCCGAATAGAAATCGCAGAGATTTGGCATATTTTCGGAGTAATAATTTGAAAAATTTCCGATAAAAATTTTCCACGTTTTTCGAGTGCAAATTAACAGAATTTTCCACGTTTTTCGAGTGCAAATTAGTATAATTTACCACGATTTTCGGGGGAAAATTAGCAAAATTTCCCACGTTTTTCGAATGCTAGTTAGCAAAATTCTCCTCGTTCTCCGAGTGCAAATTAGCAAAATTTTCCACGTTTTTGGAGTGCAGATTTGCGAAATTTTCCACGTATTCCGAGTGTAAATTTGCGAAATTTTTCATGTTTTCCGAGTGCAAATTAGCAACATTTGCCACGTATTTCGAGTGCAAATTTGCGAAATTTTCCGAGTGCAAATTAGAAACATTTGCCACGTATTTCGAGTGCAAATTTGCGAAATTTTCCATGTTTTCCGAGTGCAAATTAGCAACATTTGCCACGGGAGCGTACATAAATTACGTAACCACTTTTTTTCGATTTTTGACCCCCCTCCCTCCCCCTTGTAACCAAATGTAACCATCAGCCCAACCCCCACCCCTCAATATTACGTAACCATTTTGAAAATTACCCCCCCTTTAACGTACATCGACAAAATTTTCTTCAACATTTTCCGACTACAAATTTTTTTAAACATTTTTAACATTTTTCTATGTTAATTTTTAAAATTGTCATTAAAAAATTTTGAAACCTGGAAAAGTCAGCTAGGGAAGTTTAAAATGAAATTTCTGGTAGAACCCTGCTGTTTAGCTCAGATTGCACTTGATTTGCAATTGTTTTTTTTTAAAAAAATTTCAGTACAAATTTAAAAACTTTCAACAGTTTTTAAAGACAAATTTGCAAAATTTTCTAGTTTCTGAGGACGAACTTGTAAAATATTTTCAACAGATTCTGTAAAATTCATGTCAATTTTTTAAAAAATTCATTTGGATAATACAAGAATATGAAAAAATTTTAATTCACTTTTTACAAAGTTTTTTGCAATGTTCTCTTACAGTTCATTTATGGTGGAAAAATAGCGTATTTATTGCGATGTTAAGTTAAGAAAATTACAATTTTATAGCAATTTAATAATGAAGTTAACAATTGAACTTAATAACATTTTATGGGGTGGATTTTCTCTAGGGTGATGGAAATTTCGAATACATTGTCTGTAGCAACTTCAAATTGCCCAAGCTGAGCTTTGTTTGTCAATTATCTTTATTTCATCCTTCGTCGATAGCTTTTTTGCGCTTGATTTGAAATGAACATATGAACATTATTCAAGTTGAATAAAAATCATGCACTTTTGGACCTAAGCACGCCGCACGCGGCTTAAAATGCGGAAGGCCATACGCGGATGACTACTCCTGCTTACCATTAAGGCCGGCGCTGCAAGAAGGTGCTGTTCCTGAAAATATTAATATTATACTTAATACATACTAAACCTAAAAATCCCTGGTAACTCTTAATTTCTAAATTTTTTTTCAGCTGCAAACGGTAACCAACCATCCACCTCCCCCTCCCCCATGTAAGCATGTGTAACCAAACTCTAAACCCCCAACCAGTTGGTTACGTAATTTATGTACGCTCCCATAGAATAAACAGTTGTACAGTGAAAGCCGCTTAATCCGATCACGATGGTTCTGTGAAGACATTTTTGTTGGCAACATTTTTAGTCAAACGTCATCTGCTACTTCATTGTTTCAAAGATAATCTCGATATTCGCTATATTTTCTAATATTTTGTAGATATCTCAGTATTTTTGAATTATTGGAGTAATTGTAATATCTTTTTATATCATGCAAACAAGAACAGGAATCATATTTTAGAAATAATTTAAGAAGGTAGCCATTTTAAAAACATTAAAACAGAATATAAAATCCAGGGTTTATTAATCATCACAGAATGGAAAAAATATATCACTTATTTAGATAATTATTCGACGATTAGCTATGGAAACAATGAAGTATCAGAAGACGTTTGACTAAAAATGTTCTCACCCAAAAATGCCTTCACAGGTCCAGTGCTTTTGACTAAAATAATCAATGAATAGCAGAAAAAACGCTAAAATTGAACTTATCAAATCACATTTTTGAAATTGTATATTTCTTTTAAAAAATGTGGCAAGTAAAGTTTTTGTGGTTACTTATTTGCTGCAGCTGCTGAAATTAAACTTAACTTATGCAGAAAATCCATCCGAGTACAGCCGCTGGTCCATTAAGACAGGTATCTACCAACGGAACGTTGTGATACCCTAATTGCAACAATGTTTCGTGAAAATGTTGCGCAAAAGATTATGCGAAACATGGTTTCATGGCATGTTTCGCCAATCACTCTGACCACCAGTGGATCGAAGGGTGTTTCCGAAACACTTAATGGGGCTTCAACCAAGAAGCGAAAAAGGTGGTGACGTCAGATTTTCTATTTTGTTTAGGTTCCGTCATTTGTCAGTCTTGCCAAGGCAGATGATGTCCTACCGGGATTTTGTCCAAGACAAGCGTAAATTGTAAGCACTAATTAATTTACACTATAGCCAATTTAAAATTGGCTATACTGTTACTGTTACTGTAATTGATTGTCCAATTTAATACACGCCCTCTTGTGGAGTACTGTTGCCCTATTTGGAATCCATTTAGAATGGGTCTTGTTCAGAATGTAGAAATGGTGCAGCATAGAGCGGCTAGGTTTGTTACTGGACAATACCGTAGGGAAAACAGCGTAACTGTTATGCTCCAGTCCCTGGAATGGGACACTGCAGGCAAGGCGGGAAGACCTCAGTATGGGGCTTTTCAAGAGATTTACCTTGAATTGCAGCAAAAAGTTGGGGTAGGGATCTTGGAACGCAACTGTCGTGGCGGACGAAGTTATCACTAACCCATTGAAGGAGCGCCGTGCTCGTTTGGATGCGTTCTACTGGTCGTCCTTTCCACGTGCAATCCGGTATTGAAACGGATTACCTAAGGATAGCCTCAAACTGAGGAAAATCAAATTTACTGACGATGCTGGAGTCCATCTTGTTACGGATCACTAGTCCGTTTTAATGAGATATACTGACTCCACCCGCCACATGGCGCTGTGTGTGCTGACTGCGGGGTATTGAATTGAATTGAAAATTAAAATTGCAGTCTCGTTAATTTTAAAACTGAAATCGAGGATAAAAGAAATATTTTAATCAAAGTCCGAACTTTTGACATTGTCGCGTTACAGCCAGGCCTATTATTTGAAAACCGGCCTATTTTAGACGATTTTAATTCACATTTTAAACTCACTAGGTGAAAAAACAATAATTGAATATCTTGTGGATTTTAATTTTAAAATCAACAAATTGGCATTTAAAATTTGTTTTTGCCATATACTGTAGCTTAAAAATGAGTACGTACGTAGGTATATGTAGGCCTACTTCACACATGTTGGAACAAAATAAAGAAACGATGCAACCCAAACAAAAGTTTAATTCAACTCAATTCAACTCAGTACCCTACAGTCAGCAATTAAATGTCATAAGGTAGGGGGGTCAAGCCCATTTATCGGCGAAAGCTCCTACATCATTTGCGACTTAGTCATCATTGTTAAATTGAACTCTTGTTAAATCTGAACTATCGTCAGGAAGATTACTCCAACGTCTAATCGCATTTAAAAAGAAAGACCAATAGTTAGCATCCATATTAGCATGTAGCTCAGTCAGAGGTTTAGAATGATTATGCCTACTTCTACAATGATTGTTAGGCATGAAGATATGGGAGACAAGATG